>CM054819.1:7927869-8108996 GCA_028984105.1 Lavandula angustifolia | reverse complement strand
CTAATCTACTGATATCAACTCGGTTTTGGGATCTTCAATTCCATAGTACTACTATGATTTCCCCCAATTTCTTTTAACCCTAGAACAGCTGAGTATCAATCTACTGACTCATATCCAACAGATGTGTATTTCTAAGTTTAACTATTTAGAAAATTGTAATATGATAATATCTATATAATATTATAACATATATTTAGATGTTAGGAAATTATTATAGGATAATTAATATCTATATAATATATTTTAAGGCAAAAACTTTGGTCTATCTGGGTGCAGGTGCAACCGGATGCTTAATACTAATGTGAAGTCGTGTGTTATAGAGTAACAATGTTGTTGTGGGCCATTCAGTAATGCTTTCGACTCTTACCCTCTAGACACGGGTTTGAGTCCTTAACAGCATTTTTTAAACTTTTTTCTTTTATTTTATTATAATTCCAAAAAATTGCAAAATTAAAAACTCAAACACTCACCTCGTTTCTCATCTTTACACTTTGATAACAGATTAAGGTAGCTTTACAAAAAAAAAGAAATTAAATAAAATTATTGAATTAAATAAAAAATATTATACTTAAATTAGTTCTTACCGAGTTGTTGACCACTAAATAAAATTTTTCTATCTTCCTCCCATTATTTTTTAATTCGAATTTGGTAAGAAATTTTATTATGAAAAAAGTATTTATTATTCTGAACACTCTTGATATGAATAAAAGTATCATTTCTTATTAAGTAAAGTATCACTTGTCACAAATCAAAGTATCATTTGCTATCAATAAAAGTATCATTTGTTCTTAATAAAAGTATCTCTTTTCATGAAAAAGTATCAAATTATTCTGAACATATCAGTTGTTTTGAATAAGAGTATCACTTGTTATTAATCAAAGTATCACTTGTTATGAGTCAAAATATCACTTGTTCTTAACAAAAGTATCACTTTTCATGAAAAAAAAATATCAAATTATTCTGAATATATCACTTGTTCTGAATAAGAGTCACTTGTTATTAATCAAAGTATCACTTGTTATGAATCAAAGTATCACTTGTTATTAACAAAAGTATCACTTTACATGAAAAAAGTATCAATTATACTAAATATATCACTTGTTATGAATAAGAGTATCTCTTGTTATTAATCAAAGTATCAAGTGCTACGAATAAAAGTATCACTTGTTTTAACAAAAGTATCACTTTACATGAAAAAGTATCAATTATTTTGAATATATCACTTGTTCTGAATAAGAGTATCACTTGTTATTAATCAATGTATCACTTGCTATGAATATAAGTATCACTTATCATGAATAAAAATTGTATTGTTTCACTTTCTTAAAATGAATGTATCAATTAAACTAAATACATTATTTAGAAAAAACTTGATCTGAAAAAATATCAATTGGTAAAAAAAGAAAAAAAAAGTCCAACTTCGAAGTACCAATTAAACTGATTACATTATTTTAAAAAAATTAATCTGAAAAAATATCAATTGATAAAAAAAGAGATTCAAACTTCGCTACTAGGACTCGAACCCAAGCAGCTCATGTGAGAGCCCCAATAAATCAACCAATTGCAATGCACAACACTATTGTCTTATTTACAAACCAGAATGTATAAGTAAGAAACATCTGGTTGCAGATGCAACCGGATGCACATGAGACCAACTCATATTTTAATTATTAGAACATTATCGTAGATATTATAATTTCATAAGGATAGCTGAAGTCATATGATTGACAATTTAGACGACTTATAATTTGTGGGGAGTTTTTGAATCACGATGCCTATTTTTTAAGTAAATGTATTCCTCTGAACCCTACATTTTTGCTTGATAATAACACAAAAATAGTTAAGTCATAACTATGATTATATTATAGTTCTTATGTTTTTTTTTTTGGATGATGAGGGTAACCCGCAGCCGCTACTGAAGTGCACACTGGGTAAACTCCGCTCCTGTGCAATAGCCTGCAAACCACACAAGAGAGTTCAACCACCCTAAGCTAACCATAGGTGACAACCAACACATAGCGGTTCCAATGGGATTTGAACCCATTACCTATCGGTCTCGGGCCACCCACCTTCACCGCTATGCCATCCCAAGGGGACTTATAGTTCTTATGTTTTTGTATACAACGGGGGAGTAAGATTTATTAGGGTAGTGCTAAGCTAATTGTAAAGACACCAATGCATCTTATGTATGAACAAGTCATTTACTGGAGAATAGTATGATTTCATTATGTGTTTCGTGTTCATAACGGCTTTCTAGGGTTTCATCTTAAGAAAACTAGGTTATTCTCTTTGCATTTGTAATACTAGTTTGTGGTTCATGAATAATCATAATATGTAACTTCGAAACATTCGGGCGCGAAATAGTATATTGTACTAAAGACTATATATTACATTTTTATTGGTGGATTAGGGTTTGAGTTATTTCGTTCTTTGTATAATGTCGCTCATATTAATGTTACGGTTTATTCCAAAATGTGAAGATGTATCTACGTAGTGCTAACGTTGTTTAAGATTTAATGATCTCTTTCTAATTATTTCTGAACTATTACAGTGTAATTGAAGGTGGGTTAGGTACGACTGTAGGATAGTCTACCCAACCTTGAATACACATTGGAAAGATTTAATGTTGCTTGCAGTGGATGGGCAGGAACGGTGGATGAATCTGTAGGACGAGTCCGTTCGAACACATCATGTCATGAAAGGGTGGGTGGAGTGCTAGTAAGGATCTCCATCAATTGATGTGTCGCGAGGTGACCGTAGTCGGTGCAGTGGACGACTACAACTGGTATCAAATCAGCGGTGGACTGATTTCCTTTGGTCCCTCGAAGGTTCAAGAATGCATTTATGTTTTCTTACTCATCAAAAATTAATTGTTAACACTGTTTTATGGCCATTTTGTTTAGATGATTGAACTTTGGTTAACTTTTTTGAGACGCCATTTATTAAAGGTCGAAGGCTTGCTCTAGAACGTTAACCCGATATCAACAATTTTGGTTGATACTGATTTCATTGTAAATATACTATTTTATTTGATAATATACGTTATGTATCAAACTTATCACTCCTATATAATAGCTTAACAATGCATATGGATTAGGCCGCTCTCATGCAAGAGTTGAGTAATAAGTGCTACAACCTGAAAACTGGAAGCTTTGATCCATATACAGACTTTAACTGGTGAACTCCCCCGGAGGGGATGCTTGACACAGCCACAAGGTGGAGATGGCGAGCTATGTATGTTTTGGAAAACTCATCATCCTTTGCAAAGTACGTTGTTTTATAATTTGCAATGTGTTGTATAGGTCATAGAAGTATGCCTTATACTCGTGGACCACTGGGTAACAGTCTGTATTTGCCTTGACGACTAGAAGATTGAGTTGTCATAGTTGTGTTGAAGATTACTCCTCTACAAGAATTGCAACTCTTATACCGTTGAAAAAATTCTTGTACAAGCTTCTGGAGCATGAAGGCGTGTCGGAGCACAATTGTGGACAACCTCAATATCCTTTTAGCCGCGACTGTCCTGTTAAGCTACGCCTGACCCCCACTTCACTTAATTTGACCGCATTAATTGCGGCGTGTATGCATTCATGTATGTGGAGAAGATATTTTTCGGGTATTTGACAACGACGATGATGTCTCGTCGTAGCATGCTAATGGAGTACCGAAAAAGGATGCCAGCTTTGATGTGGGATAGTTGTATCTCTTAGTATTTATGTTTGATTTCATAGACATTGCATTTGTGTTTGATTGGATATATTTCTATTTGTGTTTGCTTGGACGTTTTTCTTTACGATTAGAACTGTTGGGTGATGATTCTATCCTCAGCATAGTCTTACTTGGTGGGAAATGATTCTATCTTCTATACTGAACCATGCTCAGCAGCCTAGTGCTCTGAATATTGAGAAGATTTGAAGATCCCAAAACCCTATCTGATTGGTGAACCATTCCATTGTAATCGTTATTTGTCTCTGAGGTTTCAGACTCAGTAGACACTCGCTTCCGATCAAGGCGCTCGCAGATTATCCGCCTTAACACCGAAGTAGAAGACTCGGTGATACGGACTCAGCAGAGCAAGATATCGAAAGAATCGCAGAACTCGGACTCAGCAGAGCAAGATATCGAATGAGTCGGTGGAACCGGACTCAAAGAAGAGCAAGCTTCATCGAACTCGAGCTGATCTTCAGTAGACTTTACTCAGCTATCTACCTACTGAATACGGGATCGGACTCAACATCGGTAGACGCCTTCTTCGAACCGTCGATACTTTTGAAAAACAATCAGCATTGTCATACACGAGGAAGAGAGAAGTCAGCTTCAGTTTGCCTTGAAGTCTGTGCTGTCTCAACCACTCTATCCGCCTCGACGAATGACAAGAACACACGTGTCTTCTCACCTGCTAAAGCTGCAGTCAACCTTTTACCTAAAAAGGTGGGAAAGTACACTGTTACCTACTTCAAAAGAGCCGTTTGCTACCAAAAGAGAGAGAAAGAAGAAGATCATCTCCAACAGATCTTTTCCAATCTCTGCTCTATAAATAGAGGGACATTTCAAGAAGAAAAAAGGGTGCATAAGCTTAAACGACGAAAACATACACAAGCACTAAAACGAGCTAGAACCAGAAAACCCTAAGTCTTCCGCAAGAACTTGAAGATCTATCTCCGGCGAAAGACTACCTTCTCAGGTCATAGGGAACCAAGCTAAACTGTTAGAAGAGCCTCTAGTATCCAAACCGACGATACACGAACCTAAAGCTTATTTCAGCTGTTCGTCGATCTAGAAGCTACATTCTCATTCCCTATCCCTCTAACCCTAAGCTCAACCGAATGTACTTATAGCTTAGACGAAGGAGTTCATATTTGAACCCAATCCTTATTGTAAAAGGACTCCTTCATAGTTGGAGAAGTTTGTCAAACACTTTAGTTTGATGCCTTTGTAAACCGGGACTTGCTCGAGCATAATCCCCAAGCCACGCCTTTGTCCCGTACACAAGCCGACCGAGACTAACTCAGCACAATAAATAGCCTCCCGAACTTTCGGGACAAGTGGACGTAGGATTGATTGATATCCGAACCACTTTAAAAATCGTGTCTTGTTATTGCTTTCGATACTCGTTGCATTGATTTTATTGTTCATACCGAAAATCTTTTTTAAAATCATACAACCGTCTCAAAGATACCGAACTCGTCTACTTGCCGAACCGAGACTTGCATAAAACGGTTTTCCACTCAACCGATTAGGGCCTACACTTTTCCGCACCGCCGAACTCTACCCGGTTGATACCGACTCGACTCGCCGGCCAGCGCATCTCGGTAGAGTCGACTCGTTCTTTAAGACTCTTTGCCACACACGATTCGGGAACAACTATTTGGTCTGCTGAATTATTTCAGTACGGCACTTTCCTGAACAGGAGTGTTCGTGTTTGAAGTTGAGAAAATCGGATTCAGGTGTATTCACACCCCCCCCCCTCTACACCTGACCGTACACTCGGGACCAACAATTGGTATCGTAAGCGAGGAGTTCTTTAAGACTCTTGTTATCTTGAAACTAGTCTACTTTAACGGATCCAGAAAATCGTTTTCACTACATATCAGTCTACATTCATATCATTACTTTTATATGGCTGATTTGTCAGGAATAAGAATGGTACCCATGTTCTCGGTAGAGAATTATGGAGTATGGCGAGTCAGAATGGAAGCACATCTGACATCCCTCCATGATAGTATGACTGAAGTGCTTGAAGATGGACCTATTGTTCCCATGATCGATAGTGTCGTGACTCGTGCCCCACTCAAGGAGGAGGAATGGTGACTGGGAAGAAGATCCCTAAAGACAGAAGTCTCTTCACTCCTGAAGAGAAGAAGCTTCACAACTTAGACCGAGTCGCCAGAAATGCCATACTGACCACTCTTAGTGATACTTATCTTGGCAGGGTTCAGGAATGCAAAACGGCAAAGGAACTCTGGGACGCTCTACCGCTACTGAGTCGTGGAACTCAGAAAATAAAAGCTAACAAACTGGCACTGGAACTCCAAAAGCTGGAAAGTCTGTCTCTCATGCCTGGTGACAAAATAGAAGATCTAAACGTTAGATTTACAAATCTGATGAATTCCATCAATGGGCTGGGATAGACATTCAGCAACCGAGAAATGAATCTCAAGATACTGAGGGCACTGCCAGATGGACACTGGACACCTTTTGCCACCTTATTGCGACATTCTGATTTAGATGTTGTCTCTCCTGACCATATCTTTTCGTAACTTCGAGCGTAAGAGTTTGAGTTCGACAGACCTCAACGAAAGCAAAGAGATGAAGCTGACAATAAAATTGACCATGCCTTCAAAGCATAAGTCAGCACAGCATCTCCAGCGACAAGCAAGACAACGAGTAAGACTGAACCTTCACTCAATGATCTACAAGAAGGAAGTCTCGCTTCGAAGTACGCGTTGCTCGCTGTGAAGTATCAGAAGAAGAAGGAGAGACGCAGAAAACTGACTAAAGCATACCGAGACACAAAAGGTAAGTCAGATTATACTCCAAAACGCACTCCTGACTCACAATCTTCTGAATGCAGAAAGAAGGATGACTCAGCACCATCAAAGGATAGTAAAAGCAAAGAAGAAAGAGTCATCACTTGCTACAACTGCAAAAAGTCAGGACACTATCAATATGATTGTCCCGAGCTCGTAGTGCCGAACGCGCAAGCACGTAAGGCAAGGAGAGAGAAATTCGCCCAGAAGAGACAATCCTATATTGCAGGCGAGATCTCAGACGACTCAGAAGAAGTCGACTCCTTCATGGACTCATCTGATGATGAAGCAGCTTTCATGGCCTTAGAGCATGAAGCTGAAGGAACAACTGAAAAGTGCCTAATGGCAGGAGAAGAGGATGAGGTAAACTCTCATGAACCACTAAATTCCTCTTCACAATGCACACACGACACTGTTTCAGGTGCAGATGGGAATTTGGACATCACGACCGCCTATGAAGAATTATTAGATGAACAAATTCAAATGAGTCCGCAGCTCAAGAAGACTCTTCGAGAATTGGATACCTTGAAAGTGGAAAATCGGAGACTTTCTCGGGAGAGTCGGGCCGCTATCGAAGCCGAAGGACTTGTGTTGAGACTCGGGGAGGAGATGAACTCTCTCGATGGCCAAGTCTCAAGCATCAAGAAGATCAAATTTCAGTTTTGACCAATGACTTGACTCGTAAAGATACTCGAACCGAGTCTATCAAGCAAGAACTGTCGGGACTTCGCACCAAGCACGACATACCGAAAAAGAGTGATGATGTCTAGAAGAGCCCGATGACCGAGCGTTACATGGGTGCCGAAAAGAAGCCGGAGGCTATGCTTGCAAGCAACAAGCCCAAGCACCGTAAGGAAGGACTTGGTTTCAACCGAGAAGCTTCCTCATCTCGCCCCCGTACACCCGGAAGTGCGTCTTACTAATAGGTTTGTTCGAGGAGAAACAATCAATGCAAATATTCGAACCCCTCAAAGAAAGAACAAACAAAAGATGAAAGCACCTCATCCTACGCATCGCATTCGACCGTAAGATCAGCACCAAGACACCCCGGTTCGACCAAGGGGGAACTAGCAGAGTTAAGTGGGCCGATCGGCATGGACCACCTCGGTTGACACATCCAGCTCAATATGGGTCATATTACTATGATCCTATAGTCGAAGAGGTTCCAAGAGTCGAGAAAAAGAAGAAAAACGCACAAAAGGCAAAGGTCGGCCAGCCCACCAACTAAGAAGATCTCGGACTCCCGAACTCGAACGAAGCCTAAGAAGTCAGCTTTGACCTACCCAAAGTGGTCAAGTATGTTGACTCAAGTGGAAAGAAACTCGTCCGACACCACCGGGGTTGTTAGACAGATTTGGGTTACTAAAACTAACATCTAAGGACCCAAAAAACAAAATAAAGGGTACCCGAATATAATTCATTTTGCGGGTGCACAAAGATCCTTGGTATGTGGACACAGTGGATGCTCAAGACATATGACTTACCAAAGGAACCTACCGAAGAATTATATAGCCGAAGAAGGACCCGGACTGAGTTTGGAGACAATGCAAAAGGCTATACAAGAGGATATGGAGCACTCAAGCATTGAACTCGCCACGCTTCCTAGAGTATCATATGTTGAAGGACTTCAAAGATAATCTTCTCTCGTTAGTCAATTCCGTGATAACTCGAATAGAGTGATTTTTGACACCGGTTTTCGTGATGTCATTGATAAATCCACGGGGAAAACAAGTGTTATCGATTCGCGTAAAAAGAATATATATGTAGCCGATCGGAACTCAGCCAGTAACTCGAAGCTTGTCTGTTGGCGAAGAACGACAACCGTACAGGATGGCTTTGGCATAGGAGACTCAGCCACCTCAACTTCAAAACGCTCAACAAACTAGCAAGGAACAATCTAGCAAGAGGACTGCCGAATGAAGTATTCAAAGAAAGACACTCGGTGTGAAGCATGTCTGAAGGGAAAGCAAACAAGGAATCAAAATCCACCTGTTCCATCTCCTTCCACTGATGGAATCCTTCAGCTGCTACATATGGATTTGTTCGGTCCATTCTCTCCAGTGACGATCAGAGGCAAGAAATATGCTTTAGTGGTCATCGATGACTACCGTCGCTACACATGGGTCATATTCATTGCCAACAAGTCTGACGTCAAAACAGAGTTACCAACGCTTCTGAAAAAGCTCAGTGTCGAGAAGAACACCAAGATAATCAAAATTCGTTCTGACAGAGGAACTGAGTTCCTTAATTCCATGGTAGAGGAGTTCTGCAAGCGTAAGGAATTGAGCATGAGACATCTGGCCGCGCGCACCCCTCAGCCAGAACGGGGTTGCCGAAAGAAAGAATCGCACACTCAAAGAAGCAAAGAAGAACTCTACTCGCAGCACTCGGGACTCCCAACCAAATTTCGGGCGTAAGCAACCGATACGCATGCTATACTCAGAACCGATCTCTACTGACAAAGCAGCATAAGAGAACACCATATGAACTATGGAACTGCAGGATGCCTTCTTTATCTTATTTCCATATCTATGGTTGTTCATGCTTTATCCACAATAATGGGAAAGATCAGCTGAAGACTTTTGATAGCAAGTCGGATCAGGGAGTTTTCTTAGGATACTCTCGGGTCAGCAAAGCTTTCAGAGTATTCAACTATCGGACTCTTTGCGTGGAGGAAAGCCCTCTTGTTGTGTTTAATGAGTTTGCTACTGAAGACAGGAGCAATAACTCTAACTCTAAATCTGAGGACATCAGTAAGCAGCTACAAGATCTAAGCTTAAAAGACAAACCTGAAAAGATCCAGCTATGTTGGGATGATGATTCGGACGAAGAAACCGAAGACAAGTCTATCGAATCTCAACCGACAGAGCAAGTAGCCGAACAGATTGACTCTCCCGAACGCAGTCAATCCCGTGTAACTCGAGTCGATAAGGAAACCTTAGAGGTAATCGAGACCACTACCGAGAGTAACAACTCGGGTGGGGAACATCTATTAATGTTCCCGAGCCGAATGCCCCCGAACCCGGAAACTCGGTAGATCACACTCTCATTACCGAATTGCTTCAATCTCGTAATAGTACGACCGAAATTCCTAACTCACCTACTATCTCGTGTTGATCAAATTTCGGATAAAGAGCCGAAACATCGTAGATCGTGGCTAGATGCTCACACTCCCGATCTAATCATTGGAGATCCTTCAAGAAAAGTCAAGACAAGATCCGGATTCTCGTCAAGGAGAAAGTGCATTATATTCCCGCTTCTTGTCTACCGAAGAGCCTCGGACGATTGAGGATGCACTTAAAGATGCCGATCGGATCATAGCTATGCGAGGAGGAGCTGAATCGCTTTACGAGAAACGAAGTTTGGGAGCTTGTTAACAGACCCCGACATCAACACGTCATTGGAACAAAATGGGTCTTCAAGAACAAGCGAGGTGAAAACAACGTTATAGTAAGGAACAAAGCAAGGCTCGTGGCTAAAGACTACTGTCAAGATGAGGGAATAGATTTCGATGAGACATTTGCTCCAGTTGCAAGATTGGAGGCAATCAGACTATTCCTAGCCTACGCAACACATCAAAGATTCAGAGTCTATCAAATGGATGTGAAGTCTGCGTTCCTGAATGGCGTACTAAAAGAAGAAGTCTATGTAGAACAACCGCCCGGCTTTCAGGAGGGACATCAGGTTTATAGACTCAGAAAGGATCTATATGGGTTAAAACAAGCACCCAGGGCTTGGTACGATACCCTGTCAGAGTTTCTTCTTCAGAAAGGTTTTCGTAAAAGGCACGATCGATCGCACGTTCAAAGATTCGACCGGAAGACGACTTATTACTCGTGCAGATCTATGTAGACGACATTATCTTCGGATCAAAGAACGTCGTCATGTGTCAGCAGTTTGAGAAAATGATGAAGGACAAGTTCGAGATGTCAATGATGGGTGAAATGAACTATTTCCTCGGCTTTCAAGTCAAACAATCTGAAAAGGGAACGTTCATTAACCAAGGCAAATACACTCGAGACCTCATCAAAAGATTCGGTTGCACATCCGGCAAACCTATCAAGATCCCGATGAACACGAATATGAAAATCGATCTTGATAAAGAGGGAGTATCAGTAGACCAAACTGAATTTCGTGCAATAATTGGTTCCTTATTATATCTAACAGCTACTCGTCCTGACATAACTTATGTTGTAGGTGTCTGCGCTCGATTTCGGGGCGAATCCTAAGCGGAGCCACATGGACTCAAAGCAAAGAAGATTCTCCGCTACCTCGTAGGCACACCCGACATGGGTTTATGGTATCCACTGATGATAATATTGAACTAACTCGGTTACTCGATGCCGACTATGCGAGGATGTAGAATTGACCGAAAATCAACTTCGAGAACTTGTCGGTTCCTAAAGCAGTAAGCCGATCTCATGGTTTTCAAAGAAGCAGCACTCGGCAGCCACGTCAACTACCGAAGCCGAATACATGGCTGCCGGAAAGTTGTTGCGCCCAAATCCTTGGCCGAGACAAGCAGCCTAAGAGACTATGACGTCATTAAGAATGAAGTGCCGATATTCTCGCGACAGCACCGGTGCTATTGCAATCACTCGTAACCCCGTACTACACACGAGATGCAAGCACGTGGACATTAGGCATCACTTCATTCGCGACCATGTCGAAAAGAAGGATATCAGAATGGAAAAGATCCATACTGACAAACAAAGGGCTGATATTCTGACCAAACCTCTAGCCGAATCCGCATTCAAAGAACTTTCGGTAGAGCTAGGTCTGCTGGACACCTACCGACCCCGGCCAAGAAGAAGGTTCCGGAGGAAAGGATCATTCAAGTAGGGGGGAATGATCACTCTCAATACCGAGTAAATTCAAGACGTAGAGACGATAAAACCATCTACAAGAGGTATCAGCTGACTACTATGTTCAGCTGACAGGTTTGCGTATCTCTACTCAGTAGTAACGAATAAAACAGTAATGCATTTATTATGAAGATTCAGCATGCCATTAAATATCCTAAGTTTGTCATTTATTAACGGCTTATATTTAATACACGACATTCTATACATAAGTTTGTTGAACTCTGCACGCATTTAATGCATGTCATCTCATAGTTACTACTTAGGCATATTTACAACTGGCTTTGACTTAGGCGGCTATTGTGATCATTACTTAATATATCTTTTAATCTTGACCGTCCATCTCATAAAGCAAGTTTAAACTCTGTCTTTGATCGAAAACCGTTCACCTTCATGTTAGATATATATTTTCGATCATATCTTTAGAAACCGCCATTACCGCACTTCAAATCCTTTGCATCCGAAAATTCTGAGATCATTCCTTGCAATCCCCTCTTGCATATCCTTTCAGAATCTCTCTTTTGGTATGCTTATTACAACTGCTACACGAATTAATCTTCTTTTTCAGAATCGCTATACAAACTGTTTTATTTAAATCAATACTGATAAATGCTAGTGTAACAGGTACAATGGCAAGTAAAAATATTTTGGTGTCTGCTCCAGTTAACATGCAAGAAATCCTGGACAAGGATCGCGTTTGGTTCGAGCCAACCATGGAGTTCAACGCCTGTGATCTCGATTATATGGACGAGATCTTCTCAGCTCTCAGAGAGTCAGGGCTTTAAAGTCTTCTTTCAAGGAAGCCGACGTACTTCCTCCCGAGGCAGGTGGCCGAAGTTTATCTTAATTCTGACTCAGTAGGCGGGGACATAATCGGAAGATTCGCCGTTCACGAGATCAAGGATGCTTTTCCGATTCTGAAGCATATATCACTCAAGGAGGCACTAAAGAGAAGTTTTGATCTGCCTTCTGAAGGAGCCAGTACTGTGGGGTACAAGGATGATCTTGTAGATGACTACTTGACAATATTCTGTGGAAAGCCCGCGACCTTCAGAGCTGCTTTTCCTAAAAACAATATGCTGCCTCAGTACAGAGCTTTGGCATATATTGTAACGCAGCTAGTGACAAGCCAAGCAAGCTCATTCGATCAAGTATCGAGGCTCAAGATCCAGCTCATGATGGACATATATGATAGAGCCCAGATTAATTGGACGGAGTTCTTTATCCGTGAATTCATGGCTCAAGCGACAAAATTCGACAAGGCCTCTTGCACGCTGAGTGCAAAGGGCAAGCTTCTTTATGGATCGAAGTCGCCCATAATGATAGAGGATGTCTGCGGATCCGAACCAATCACCTACGGTGACAAGGAGTATTTTAATGTGAAGAAGGTCGGATTCCACAACAAGATCGGCTCGCTCTTCGCCAGATCGGGTCGAGTCCCTCGGCCCATAACTCGCCAGACTAAGCCTCGAAGAGCTACACCCTCGAAGAAGAGAACACCTCCAAAGCAAAAACTCCAAAGGCACCAGCTAAGAAACCGAGGAAAGTCATTCGGGATGTGCCTACCGAACCCGAGGTTTCTCCCCGAAGTTCCCTGTCGCTCGAGCTACTCAAGAACCTATTCGGCCTCGGCCGATAGACGAGTCGAATCATCTCGAAAAGACTCAATCGGTGGAGAAGGCTGTCACCACTGAGGAACCCGTAGAAGTGGAACAAGGGGATGCTACTGAAGCACATAGCGAGGAGATTCAGCGTCTTGACAGCCCCCTCTCGGTTCCACCACGGCAGGTGTACCTCCTCGCCGAGACTCGGACGTCTCCCATAGACTTGGAGTCCGAGACAAAGATTCGAAGAAGAGACAATTGGGATGGAAGCTTTAGTGATCATATCCAGAGCATCCCGAGAGATTCTTCAATAGATTCCAGAGCTTGCTGACTACTCTGATCTGTTGCTCATTTCAAAATCAGCAAGGCTCCACATGTTGCTGCGATTTCAGGAGTGGCCCCAACTACAACGTCTAGTACTCCACTACTCCCGCCGCCAGCCTTCATGAAGAAGAATTGAAGTTGAGGGAGCAAATAAGCTACTCGAGCCCGCCGACCTCAGCACCATGGAGAACCCGAGGGTCGCTATGCCGGGCAATGATACATGACAGGCAGCTAGCTACCGGGTCAGCACCCTCAGATGGACCAGACCACGATGGTCAAGATCCACCCAGTGATTCAGGCCTGGAAAGCCTGATGAGGAAAATCCCCAGGACAAGGATACACATGCTACTAAACAAGCTCAACCTCCACTCCGTATCCTTGGACCTGCGAAGTCCACGGCTGGTGCTTCGTCCTCAGCAGAGCCCGCTCAGCTCTTGCTGGAGTCGACTTACGAAGCAGCGCCCAGCACAACTTCCAAGAGATCTCGATCCGTAGCAAAAGCTCTCACCGCTCAGGGAATCCAGAATCGAATTCTTGCGAAGGCCATCCACAAAGTGTGGAAACAGACTGCGCTAGCCACAAACAATGAGCTACAGGAGCTGAAAACATCAGTATCTAAATCAGCCGCCCCTGTTGTCTCTGAAATTGTATCCGAAGTTTTGGCTAAGCAACAGAAGCAGTTTGATGATCAGCTCAGAATCATTCAGGAAGGACAAGCCAAACTTCTCGAAGCATTCCAGGTTTCAATATCCACTCATACTGAGTCCTTCACTGAACAAGCCCAGGCTACGGAGATCCAACTTGACAACATTCAACTGGTCATGGAGGATAAGATTTCTGAGAAGCTGACAGAATTCAAGGCAGCAGCTGACCTCTCCCATAAGCAATACTCGGAGGGACTGACTAATGAGAGGAATGAGCTGCACTTAGCACTGACAAAGATCCATGACGCATCGGGACGAACCGTCCGCCGTCTACACACGCCTAGACAAGAAGGTACTCGTCCCTACCCCGGCTGTAATTGATGATGCCAAAAAGGGGGAAGGAAAAGAGAAGAGTACGGAAGGAAAAGAGAAGAGTACTGAGAAGCCGACCCCTACCACAACTGCCAAATTACTTAAAGGGACAGCTTCACTGAGATCTCGAGAAAAAGACCAAGTCCGTGGACCGAGATAAGCGAGACCCGCACTCGGACTCGGACAGCAGGATAAGGCCCGAGGGTGTCTTGGGCTGCGAGCACACTCGAGACCGGCCCAAGTGGCTCGAGAACCCAGTGCTACTCATGCAACCCGGACTCCGACTGATATTATCAAGGAGGTTGCAGAGTATGCTGAGCAGGAAGAGTCAGAAGAGGAAGAGGCTCCTCTCCCTCCACCTATTCAGGGAAAAGGCAAGAAAGTGCTGATTCTCCCAACCCCTCTAGCCAAGAAAACGAAGAGATATATTTCACCGAGGAGGAGGCTCAAATTGCGGACCGATGAGAAGCCGGAAAGGGAGATTGCTTGAAAAAGTAAGCCGCTAATAAACCAAAGTCTAAGCCTCGTCAAAGGAAAGACAAAATCTCCGGCTCGAGGAGGAAGAAAGCCTGCTAGGATACCTCCAAGGAAACCGATTATCGAGGATGAAGAAGATAGGGAGAAGGAGAAGGAGCAAAAGCAAGCAAAGCACCGAGAAGCGTGGTACGTCAAAAGAAAAATCAAGTACCCTGCCGAATCGAAGACATTCCTCGAAAGCCACTGAAGCCCAAGATGATGAAATTGAGGCCATATTCGACCAAATGAACGAGATACCTATACAAAGGCGAAGAGGCTAGACAAGTTCGAGCCGCCAGAGACGGAATCCGGGAGGCGGACCTTGAAGCACCGAGAAAAAGAACCGAGGAAGAGGCCAGCCGAGAGTACATTCAAAAGCCGATATTCCTTATCGATACGGAAGGTTCGGGAAGCCACCTGATCTCGAAATCGCACGAGATGGCCAAAGACGCAACAATTGGATACCGCTCAATTTACTCGGAGATGGGAATCGGCAAAGATGGAGTTCATCAAGCGCAATTATTTCGGAGGTTACGGCCCAACATGACTAAGGCCGATGCCTACACGTAATGGATGATGATAAGTGAACCTGATCTATACATATACTTGCATAAAGCCGTATCTGAAGGTATAGAAGTCAGTGTTCCGGAGCCCAGAATCATACCTCCACCTAGAACAAATGATGACTCAATCCACTTTGGGGTAATAGAAGCTGAAGTGAAGTATGCTGCATCGAAGAGAGAACTGGACGAAGATGAGCCAGCAGACTTTGCTGCATACTTGAAGCTGAGGAAGAACACATACCGGATGTATGGAGTGCCACTGCCAGAGACGCAATCTCAATGATTCATGGACAGGATCAAGCAGTTTAAGGGCTCCTAGGCTTAGTTCTGATCTTCCTAGCTTAGCATGATTTGTAACTGTACTGATCTGAATATCTCATATATACAAATCTGATTTTGGCTCTGACAACCACTTGTTGTCTATTCAGCCGTGTTAGTATTATGCTTTAACACTCAGAATCACTGAAGTGATGACTGACTCACACACTCACTTTATTTACTTTCTTGTCAGTTTATTACTTTGTTAGATTCTGCTAGTCTAGTTTCTATGTAATGGGGGAAATTGTGTTTTGCCCTGTTTTCTCAGTAATCTAGAACTGCTGGAACAACTCCGCTGATCCTACCTGTAATATTGTAAGGAGCTCTGTTTCTGTTAGTTTAGTGTTAGCATAGATGATATGTTTTGGCATCATCAAATAGGGGGAAATTGTTGGGTGATGATTCTATCCTTAGCATAGTCTTACTTGGTGGGAAATGATTCTATCTTCTATACTGAACCATGCTCAGCAGCCTAGTGCTCTGAATATTGAGAAGATTTGAAGATCCCAAAACCCTATCTGATTGGTGAACCATTCCATTGTAATCGTTATTTGTCTCTGAGGTTTCAGACTCAGTAGACACTCTGCTCCGATCAAGGCGCTCGGTAGATTATCTCGCCTTAACACTGAAGTAGAAGACTCGGTGATATGGACTCACAGAGCAAGACATCGAAAGAATCGCAGAACTGGACTCAGCGAGAGCAAGATATCGAATGAGTCGTGGAACCGGACTCGGCAAGAAGAGCAATTCATCGAACTCGGAGCTGATCTTCGTAGACTTTACTCGGCCTATCTACCTACCGAATACGGGATCGGACTCAAGATCGGTAGACGCTTCTTCGAACCGTCGATACTTTTGAAAAATAATCAGCATTGTCATACACGAGGAAGAGAGAAGTCAGCTTCAGTTTACCTTGAAGTCTGTGCTGTCTCAACCACTCTATCCGCCTCGACGAATGACAAGAACACACGTGTCTTCTCACCTGCTAAAGCTACAGTCAACCTTTTACCTAAAAAGCTGGGAAAGTACATTGTTACCTACTTCAAAAGAGCCGTTTGCTACCAAAAGAGAGAGAAAGAAGAAGATCGTCTCCAACGGATCTTTTCCAATCTCTGCTCTATAAAAAGAGGGACATTTCAAGAAGAAAAAAGGGTGCATAAGCTTAAACGACGAAAACATACACAAGCACTAAAACGAGCTAGAACCAGAAAACCCTAAGTCTTCCGCAAGAACTTGAAGATCTATCTCCGGCGAAAGACTACCTTCTCAGCTCATAGGGAACCAAGCTAAACTGTTAGAAGAGCCTCTAGTATCCAAACCGACGATACACGAACCTAAAGCTTATTTCAGCTGTTCGTCGATCTAGAAGCTACATTCTCATTCCCTATCCCTCTAACCCTAAGCTCAACCGAATATACTTATAGCTTAGACGAAGGAGTTCATATTTGAACCCAATCCTTATTGTAAAAGGACTCCTTCATAGTTGGAGAAGTTTGTCAAACACTTTAGTTTGATGC
Organism: Lavandula angustifolia; assembly: GCA_028984105.1. Classification (NCBI taxonomy): domain Eukaryota; kingdom Viridiplantae; phylum Streptophyta; class Magnoliopsida; order Lamiales; family Lamiaceae; genus Lavandula; species Lavandula angustifolia. The sequence continues at coordinate 8,091,746 of CM054819.1, read as the reverse complement.
CTTTGTAAACTGGGACTTGCTCAGTATAATCCCAAGCCACAGCTTTGTCCTGTGCACAAGCTGACTGAGACTAACTCAGTATAATAAATAGCCTCCTGAACTTTCGGGACTGTGGACGTAGGATCGATTGATATCCGAACCACTTTAAAAATCTGTGTCTTGTTATTTCTTTCGATTACTTGTTGCATTGATTTTCTTGTTCATACCGAAAATCTTCTTTAAAATCATACAACCGTCTCAAAGATACCTGAACTGTCTACTTGCTGAACTGAGACTTGCATAAAACGGTTTTCCACTCAACTGATTAGGGCCTACACTTTTCTGCACCGCTGAACTCCACCTGGTTGATACCGACTCGACTCGATCCGCCCAGCGCATCTCAGTAGAGTCAGACTCGTTCTTTAAGACTCTTTGCCACACACGATTCAGAACAGCTATTTGGTATGCTGAATTATTTAAGTACGGCACTTTCCTGAACAGGACTGTTCGTGTTTGAAGTTGAGAAAATCGGATTTAGGTGTATTCACCGCCCCCCCCCTCTACACCTGACCGTACACTCGGGACCAACAAGAACTCTGTTTGGGAATGTTTGTTTACGATTTGGACTCCATCGGCTTGTATCCTCTATTGGACATATGCCAATGGCAAGCGATATAAGCTATTCGTTGGAGTCTTTAGTAACTGCATCAAAAAAGATGCTGGTATTCTTTCCCTTCAAGTAAGTCTCATTCACTACAATCACCATTATTAAATGCCACACAAAAGCAGGGATACACTGGCCCCATGCAACAAACGCGTACTGGAAACTCCCATCAACGTCGGCACGAAGATTTGTTATCATTCTAGTATTTGTCTGCTTCAACATGTGTAAGTATCGAGGGAAAATCTTGTACGATTCTTCGTAACTGCCATAAATCAACTCAATTACCTTGTTTCCAGCATGTAGGGCCTTATAATACTCCACCTTCACACTGAATTTTAGATGCATCTCATTGATCATGTCTCGATGTCGTAACATCGTGCCCTTCATACGTATTCTTTGCCCAAAATAGGCTCTGATAGTCTTCACACTGACAGTTATCGGGCCAACATTATCGAAGTCATACTGACATGTGTGCTCCGACACAAAATCGTACACTGTCCAATACAGACCATTATGTGTTGCACGTACTTTGAATGGACAAAGATTTCCCAGTAGATATTCAAACCACTGATACTGAGGACTTGCCCTTTTTACTTTATAAGACCGTCGACACTCTAGGGTCCAGAGATAAACGACTATTGTTAGAGTGTCCTTCTCCCAAAAGATGGTGCCATTTCTGAGAATACCCTCTTGAATCTTCTTTATATTTGTACAACCAATGACTCCTGCTTGACTTGGCAGAATAATCGGCACTAACCAATTTCTGACTTCTTCGACAACTTCATTGTCTTCGTCTTGTAGGGTGAGTGCTATTTATGTGGCTGTTTTAGAAGTGTCATTAGCATGTCAAAAAATCGCCTTCCCCACGAATCCATGATGCAAATTCGAACATGGTTCCGTAAATGTTTTGAGCCCTAACATGTTCGTCTTCCTCATCCTCTTCCTCAACTGTATAATCCTCGTTGTACGAATCATCATCATCATTATCATCAGCACCGTGATCTTGTTCTTCTTCTTCTTGTTGTTCCTCTTATTGTTCTTCTTCTTCTTGCTCCTCTTATTGTTCTTGCCTTCCAAACTGATGTTGAACTCCGAACTCATATGCAGCTCCGCTTCGACCATATGTATCCCCAAAAATCGGCAAATGACGAACCCACAAAAGTCACCCGTTGAAAGATTCGATACAGTTTGATGATAGAAAACTGTAGCAATGCCGCGCACATTACGAGAGATTGCAGAAGAAAAGTTTATTAATGACATGCAAAACCTGAAGTTGACCATGATAACACATGAAGAATTCGAGAAGAGATATCGCATCAAACCGGAGCGCATGTAGACTTGGAGTTATTGAAAATTCTTGTAATTGATTTATAAATCTTGTACTTGTAATCGTCTGATTTATGAATGAAGATTTCTATCTCTGTTTGATCTGATAACAATAACTCTTTGTTCGGGTTTTTCTTTTATGCATAAAATTGAATATGCAAGCCATATCAAATGACTTACATCCTGAACTGCCTTTTAATCTTACAGCATTTTTTGCCCAAACTTGTGTTGGAGTATTTACCTGAATCTATTTTCACGTTAATGTAGGGTTTTGGAATCATCAAAAGTGGAAAAAATGTTGGGAGATTATAGTTTTGAATGATCCCAAATCTCTTGATGATAGATTAATCAGTCTGAGTCTGGTACTGATATAGATCAGGCTAGGTTCTATTCGAGATAGTTAAGCTGAGTTTCAGTCAGGTTTGAGTGAACTCAGGTCTGGACACAATCTTCAATTCACATTTGACATGTCCTGACCATCTGATTGATGTACGAGGTATGAGGCGTAGAAATTCAAATATTATTGTCAATGAAGACTCCCAAGTACTAAATCAATATTGACCAACAGTGCGGTTGCCTTGTGCTGAGATGGGATAAGTCTTCTATCAAGCCATTCTCCACCAAGTAAGTTAAATACTCTATTACTATGTTAGGGTTAACTTCTAAGTCAATAGGGAGTGTCTTTTGGCTTGATATTTTATTCTTCTTCATACTTTGGATTTTATATGTATTATGTCCCTTAACCTTCATTATTTCAACCATGCAATCTTGTAAACTAAGAAATACCTTGTACAAAGTGTGTGATGACAAGTCTGCAGCTGAATTAAGGACAATTGAGACTAATTGATCAATATTGTAACTTGCTGATTTTACTTGTATTGACATAGTCCCAAACCACCCAAGATCATTCACATTTGTATCCGGTGAATTTGGGAGTTGATGGAATATTCTTATATCAAATGAATCTGAGCTAGCGCTAGCAGCTTCTCTGAACTCTAGGTCTATGTATTTGATATGTGGTTTGACATTGTCTTTGTGGATGATTGTGAGCTTGCTTGCTTTACTAGGTTATTTTTAATTGCTGGAATGATCTGAATAAATAATGAAACATATAAATATGTCTAGCTTGTTGGATATGAGTTATTGCATTAGTTGATCACATGTTTCATGCTTGCCCTAACATCTTCTGCTATGTACCAAGTCTTATGACTTGTAATGCTTGATGTAGAGACTGATTTAGTTTCCCTGAATCAGTAAGTGCACTAAGACAGAATATGAGATGTCAAAGACATAAGCTTAAGCTTATTTATTAACCAGACTATGAAGTTTTGTCGGTCTAGAGATGAGTCTTCAACTGTAGAGGGGGTGGGGGTGGGGAGAATACACCTGAATCCAAGTTTTAACTCAAATGGGAAGCCAAATATCGAATGAGTATGATATTGAATGAATCAACAAGCCAAATATCGAACATTGTCTACTGATTTCAGTTAGTCTACAGTAAACTCAGTAGATGAATGAGTGGATAATGAGTAAGTCTGGTTTTATATCGTCTCGAGTTGAAAAACGTTATTACTAAACTCAGTAGATGAATGAGTGGATAATGAGTAAGACCGGTTTTATATCGTCTCGAGTTGAAAAACGTTATTATTCAGATCAAGCTTGTGCATAAATTCAGTTTTACTTAAAGTCTGACTTAGGAGTTTTAGCAAATCAGTTTTATGCAGCGTGAACAGTAAATCAATGAAACAGTAAGAACACATGCAGTTTTCAAAGTGGTTCGGATACTCAAGATCCTACGTCTACTATCCTGAACAAAGCAGGAGTTCTTGAATTTATTATACTGAGCAAGTCTCAGTCGATCTGTTTGCAGGATAAATTATCTAGTTGTAGTCTTAGCGACTTTACACAGTTTCAAAATAAGGTTTGAGTTATCTCTAACTAGGAAGGAGTTCTTACAATAAGAATAGTTCAATGTTTATGAACTCCTTCAGTTTCTAAGCTTGTGATCTAACAAGGGTGGCTTCGAATAGAGATTGAGAACAGAGTGTTTCTAGAGAGAATAACTATAACAAATGTTCTATGAAGTGTGTTCTTCACTGAGTGAGCTCTAAGTTCGCTAGAGGTTGTGTGGTTTGAATGCTTGGTGTTCCCGGTCGTGTCTTCATCGTTTGAAGCTTGATCTCTATTTATACTCTTGACTTGTGAATAGATCCGTTGGAGGGAACCTATACATACATTTAAACCTCGATAAAGTAATAACCTTGGGACCGGAAGAAAATATTCATTTAATGAGGTTATTACTTTATCGAACATTATTTCAGTGTAATAACCTATATCGGGACCGGATGAAATTATTATCTAAGCGAGATTATTACTCCATCGAATATTACTTTATCGAGATTTAACTGTATGTCAAAAGAGACAAGGAAAACAGCCATCTTCGATTTTGAACGTTACTGTAGAGATTCTCTCTTTTTCAATCTTGAGGGCAGCTTTTGTCAGAACAAGGTACAGTGCTGACAGCTCCTCATAGGTCGGGGTAGAATAGTAGGTGAGGCTTGTTCAAATTCCATAGCAGATTCTAAGTTGACTTCCTTGGATTCCTCGGACTGGGTTATCTTCTATTAACATTCTTCCGAAAATTTCAACCTCACGCCTTTTCTTGTCCATGGATTAAGTAGGTTCGGACAAACCATATTGAGTTCCAATGCTGAGTCCGTCCGGTTGATAAAGATCTTGTCTACTGAGTCTATCAGCTACTAAACTCTAGCGAGCCTACTAAGTTCCTAACATGCTGAACTCAACTAAGCTATTACAACAACCTGGCTCATCAATCATCTAGAGTTTTTAGATCTTCAAATCTTATCATACTGAATCTCATCCTAATAATTTCTCCCTATTTGATGATGCCTCAACCATTACAACACAATTTCCCTTAATACTACATATCAGATAGATACAAAGTCTAATAACCAATGGAGAAAACACTCAGAATGATAAGCAACGGGTGAGTGTGTGTTTTGATCACTAAGGTGATCAGATGTGTTGGAAGGTAAATATGGCCATGTGATAATGAGTAGTTGTCTCAACCAAAATACTGAAAGATTTCATAGATGAGTTGAGAGTTACAAGTACATAAATCTTCTATCACTAGAAATGAAAGAAACAAGTCAACTTCTCTTCTTGAATTGTTGGAGCTTCGCTTTGAAAGTAGCTAACTTCGCTTCTGGAACTTCAAGGCCATAGGCATGATATGTATTTGTTCCAAGGATCCTGATGTGTTCCTGATCTTCAGGATCATTCAGAACTAAAGCCTTCCTGTAGATGGCAAATTTAATCTCGTCCTCTATATCTTTGAAGCATAAGTTGCCTTCTTTAGTTTGTGGGGGAGGAACAGTTCTAAATTCGGGTGCTTTCAGTGGCATACCTTCTTTATCCAAAGTGGTATGTACTTTAGCATACAAGTTTGGATCACAAGTTATTGGGAATTCTTTGAAGAGTGTATTCGGATTTGTTGTTAATTCCATTGACTGCCATACATAGGAGCTTTTGATGAAGTCTATCTTTATCCCTTCCGATCGCTGGTTCAGCGTCAACGGTATCCATTTATCAGTGCGAGGATGAAGAATGTGCTTCAGATGATCTTTCAGTCCTCTGCGCCAATGGAATTTGGATGTTGTAGGAACTTCTCTAAACCTTAACATGAATCCTCTCTCTAGCTTCTTTTTCGGTTCTCTCCCTGAGTGCCTTGAAATCAGCTAAACGAATTCTTTCTCTAGCTTCGCTGATCTGTTTGGCTTAAGTAGTGATATACAATCCTCGTTCGACTACATCCCATATTTCCTTTTCTTCGGCAAGTTGTTTCGCAGTCAGAGTGGAGGTAGGAGCATGTTGTTCAGAAGCAGTCTCAGTTTCAGAATCTTTTATTCTTGGAGACTTGGACTTTTGAATTTTTTTTTGCTGAGTTTCTACTTGTTTTGTTGTAGTTACCTTGGATCTAGTCTGTCTCGTAATAATAGATCTTGCCTTTCTAAGGATAGCAGCAGATACCTTGACAGCCTTCTTGTTTCCAATCTTCTTTTGTTCAGCTTTTTCTTCTTCTAGAGCAGTTAGATATTCAACATATTTTTCTATCATAAGCCTGTTGCCCTTCTAGGGTTTTGAAGGATGAGGATGTTAGGTGATGATTCTATCCTCAGCAGTATTATATCTAGTGGGAAATGATTCTATCTTCTGTACTGACCGATACTCAGTAGACTCATGCTCTGAATTAGTCTGAAGATTTGAAGATCCCAAAACCCTATCTTGATTGGTGAACCATTGTGTTGTAACCTGTTTTTGTCTCTGAGGTTTCAGACTCAGCAGACTCTCTGCTCTGGTTCAGGCATTCAGTAGCTTACCCGCCTCAGCACCAGAAGTAGAAGACTCAGTAATACTGGACGCAGCAGGAGCAGTATACTGAAAGGAGTCAGTTGAACTGAACTTAGCAGGATTAGTTCACTGCACTCAGAGTTGATCTTCAGTAAAGCAGACTAAGCAGGAGTTGACTATTGAATCAAAGATCAGACTCAGCAACGGCCAGACAGTCTTCTGAACTGTCAGAACTTTCAAAGGCAAATCAGCATAGTCAAAGTACGAGGAAGAGAGAAGTCAGCTTCAAATCTCCTCGAAATCTGTTCTGTCTCAACCACCTTCGGAACCTCGACCAATGACAAGAAGACACGAGTCCTATACCTACTAAAGCTGCAACTCAACAACTTTCCAGAAATGGAGGGAAAGGACACAGTCACACCGCCATGAAAGAGCCGTTAGCTACCTAAAAGAGAGAGACAAAGGATCATCGTCTCCAACGGATCTTTCCTAGTCTCTTCTCTATAAATAGAGGGATAAATCAAAATTTGAAGCTTACGAATATACGAGCTAACAAGACAACCAAGCAGACACATACACAGAGCATTCTAACGAGCAAATACGAAAAGCCTAAGTTCTCCGCAAGAAGTTCGAAGAATCTATCTCCGGCGAAGAACTACATTCTAGCTCTTAGGGAACCAAGCTGAACCGAAAGATAGAGCCTCTAGTATCCAAACGACGATACACGAACCCAAAGCTTTACTCAGTGTTCGTCGTTCTAGAAGCCAATTCATTGTTCCCTATCCCTCTAACCTAAGCTCAATAGATATATCCATAGCTTAGACGAAGGAGTTCATCCTTGAACTGTTCTTTATTGTAAAGAACTCCTTCATAGTTGGAGAGTTTTTCAAACACTTAGTTTGATACCTTGTAAACTGAGACTTGCTCAGTATAAATCTCAAGACCAGATTTTTGATGGAAATGAGGGAAATAAGTTATACCTTTCTCCTCCGTATGTTGTTGCAGTTCTGATTGTTGCTCCTGAAACATATCTTTTTGACTCGGTCCAGAAAAGGTCTTCTGGACTGTTCCCGTGCCCGAGCTCTTAACTCCGGATGGACGGAGATGCTAGAGAGCCCTTGACTAAAAACTCACTACTTACCAGTTCCAAGTCTCCAAGCACTGTTTCACTCAAAGTATGCCACGACGAAACTTTACTCGGAAGCTCGAAAAACTTGGTATTTATAGAGAAGGGTTCAAATAGTATTGGGCCTTAATGGGCCCAAATAGTATTGGGCCTGACTGGGCCCAAATAGTATTGGGCTCAAATAGTGTTGGGCCTTAATGGGCCCAAATAGTATTGGGCCTTACTGGGCCCAAATAGTATTAGGCTCAAATAGTGTTGGGCCTTAATGGGCCCAAATAGTATTAGGCCTTAACGGGCCCAAATAGTATTGGGCCTATTATTCCCAAGCCCAACTTACACCATTACCAATTATTTTAATCCGTTAAAGAACCGAACAATTCCAGGTAATAAAGTAGCATAGTGAGTCTGTGAGAAAATTGTCAAATACAACTGGGCATTTGTTCGGGCCAGACCAAGGACCTAATACAAGAAATAAAGCAGGGCCTTAAGTGAATTAATTTTCCATACTCAGTCCTGAGTATTATTAATTCACAAACATAAATTCATTCCACTAGAGAATCTATGCTGACTTAACCCTTTATTCCCAAATGTTGAGTTTGGGCTTGTATTTTAGACTTAATTGATCCTCGTATTTAAGATAGAAATATCCGCTAATTAATTAAGCACACTGACAGCTTAAATTAATTAACATCTTATTAAATTCCTGAGTAGTACCACTCGACCTTATTAACACACCTGAACTTAATCAACCGGCCTGGTTTAGTGTGCTAATCCTTACGAGTTCCTTAGGGGATATTATCAACCCATTTTACTAGGATACGGTTGCAAGATACAGACAACCAGCCTGAGCCATAAATAACTACTAACACCCAAGATACGTAGATCCGGTCGCTATGACGTTCACCATAGTAGGTCAAACTGATAGATAGCCAAATGCGCTAAGCTGAAGTCTTATCAAGCTTAAGACCAGCTAAGTCACCGAGATCTTGGTTCTCCACTAAGGTCAGCTAGGAGAACACATCTCACTGTGATCCATCAATACACCACCTTAAGTGTACCAGTAAAGACAAGCAGCTAAGACAAGCCACTTCTTATCTAAACTGCAGCTTAAACCGACAACTTATCCTTAAGTTGTCTCAGCTGTGATAATTGTTTATATCTTGTCAGTTCAACCAATTTGTGTTGTCTTCTGTGATACCCGACATACTACACAAATCTAACTTTCGTACAAGATAAAAGATTACATGTGCAAATACATATATTTATCAGATAGGAGAATAAAATAGTGGTAGGGACAAAACACATTGTATACAAGCATAAAATTTGCTTCCAGTATACAAAATAGGAACAAAACACATTGTATACAAGCATAAAATTTACTTCCAGTATACAAAATCCCAACAATTCTCCCACTTATACTAAAGTAAACTTTTAGTATACAATGTGTCAGTTCTAAGTACAAACTAGTACTCAGCTATCTATCCTATCTATCACTGCATCTTCTCCCACTTATACAAAAGTTTCTGTAGTCCTAAGTGGGGGGGCATCTCTACCACTCCTAAGCCACGAACATGTTTCTCGTAAGCCAGAATTGGTAAGCTCTTAGTGAAAGGATCAACTAGATTATCTTCGGTTCCAATTTTGTCAATCACTACATCTCCTCGATGTACGAATTCTCGTATGATGTGGTACTTCGTGTCTATGTGTTTAGACGCCTTGTGGGATCTAGGTTCCTTCGAATTTGTCACTGCACCCGAGTTATCACAATAAATTGTGATAGTCTTAGGCAAATTCGGAACAATATCAAGATCTAGGAGGAAATTCTTGAGCCAAACGGCTTCTTTCGAAGCTTCTGAAGCAGCTACATACTCTGCTTCCATGGTTGAGTCCGCAATGCATTTCTACTTTGCACTCCTCCATGAGATGGCTCCCCCTCCCAAGGTAAACACATAACCCGAGGTAGACTTCTTCTCGTCTCTGTCAGCCTGGAAATCCGAGTCTGTATAACCCAAAGGCACTAGACTGTCTGATTGGTAAATAAGCCTATAATCTCTAGTCCATTTAAGGTACTTGAGAATATGCTTTACCGCAGTCCAGTGCTCTTGTCCAGGGTTAGACTGATATCTTGAGACTATGCCTACAGCATATGAGATATCTGGTCTCGTACAAAGCATCGCATACATGAGGCTACCGACAGCGGAAGCATATGGTACTATCCTCATATTTTCTATCTCTTCAGGTGTTTTAGGGCACTGATTCTTGGATAGAAAAATGCCATGTCTTAAAGGTACTAAACCTCTCTTGGCATTATGCATGCTAAAACGAGTAATGACAGTGTCAATGTAGGATGCCTGTGACAAGCTTAACATCCTTTTCTTACGATCTCGGATAACCTTGATCCCAAGGATGTAAGTAGCTTCACCTAAGTCCTTCATTTGAAACTGCTCGGATAACCACGTCTTTACATCTGATAACACTTCAACATTGTTGCCAATGAGAAGGATGTCATCTACGTAAAGTGCAAGAAATACCACTGATCTGTTAACACAAATATGGTACACACACACCTCGTTAGGACAGGATACAAATCCATAGGATTTGACTACCTCGTCAAAACGCTATTACCATAACCGGGAGGCTTGCTTAAGTCCATAAATAGACTTCTTCAGCTTCACAAGTAGATGCTCTTCGTCCTTCTTCACATAACCTTCTGGCTGTTTCATGTAGATGTCTCTACCTTTTTCAAGGTGACGGTTTAGGAATGTGGTCTTGACATCCATTTACCAAATCTCTAGGTTTATGTGAGCTGCTATGGCAAGGAGAATCCGAATGGACTTGATCATTGCTACAGGCGAGAAGGTCTCTTCATAGTCAATACCTTCTTTCTGGGTAAAACCCTTCGCCACTAGCCTGGCCTTAAACGCCTTGATCTCTCCATTCGGTCCACTTTTTCTCTTGTATACCCACTTACTACCAATAGCTTTGCAGCCCTCAGGTAGTTCAGTGATATCGTATACATCCATATCAGTTATGGACTTAAATTCTGAGTCCATGGCGATTCGCCAGGAATCTGCATCTATATCTCCCACTGCTTCATTGTAGGTCCAGGGATCCACAGTAACTTGTTCATCTGTCGGGAGATGATCAGACGTCTCCCCAGTGAACATATACCGATCAGGTGTAAATATCACCCTCCCACTACGTCGAACAGTGTCAGGTGTTGTGTTAACAAATTGTGCAGTTACTCGTGGAGTACTATCTTGCACAACTGGTTGTTCAAGTGGAACTCGACCACCTTGTAATTCATCAAGGATGATGTCGACTCGAGATTTATGGTTGCTAATGTAATCCTCTTCTAAGAACCGAGCGTTAGTGCTAATAACGATCTTCTGTTCTTTAGGATCATAAAAGTAGCCACCCTTCGTTTCCTTTGGATACCCTATAAACAGCATAACCTCTGATCGAGGCTCCTGCTTGTCGGCCTGCTTATTTAGAACATAAGCAGGACACCCCCAAATCCTTAAGTGGTGCAAACTAGGCTTATGCCCATTCCACAACTCGAAAGGGGTCTTTTGTACCGACTTGGAAGGCACACGGTTCAGCAAGTATGCTGCAGTCTCTAGGGCATATCCCCAAAAAGAAACTGGCAAAGTTACATAACTCATCATCGACCGAACCATCTCTAAGAGTGTTCGGTTCCTTCTCTTTGACACACCATTCTGCTGAGGCGTGCCCGGTGCTGTCAGCTGGGATGTAATCCCACATTCTGTCAAGTAATCCTTGAACTCATTGGATAGGTATTCCCCACAAGGATCAGATCGCTGTGTTTTGATTTCTTTACCTAATTTCTTCTCCACTTCTGCCTTAAATTCCTTAAGGGTTTCAAAACAATCCGACTTGTGGCGAAGAAGGTAAACATATCCATACCTCGAGTAATCATCAGTAAATGTGACAAAGTACTCATATCCTCCACGAGCTTATGTAGACATGGGCCCACACAAGTCAGAATGTATCAAACTTAATGCTTCTGTGGCTCTATAACCCTTTGCCTTGAAAGGCATAGTCACCATCTTTCCTTGTAAGTAGGGTTCGCAAGTTGGAAATGGTTCAACATGGAGAGACTCCAATGATCCATATTCCACCAACCTTTGAATCCTATTTAGATTGATGTAACCTAGTCTTAAGTGCCACAGATAAGTTTGGTTTACTTTAGAAGATTCTTTCCTCTTCTTAGGATTTGATGATGAAGAAGCAACATTAACAGAATTACGCGGATAACAAGTAATAGTATATTAAGATCCGTTTAATGGCCCACCACAGATGAAATCATTATCTTTCATGATAGAAACTTCACTATCAAAACTTGATTTATAACCATCCATGGTGTAGAGTTTTGAAACAGAAATTATGTTTCGCCTAAACTCAGGCACATATAAAACATCTTTAAGTACTAAACAGAACTATCAAAAGATAGATGTAAATCTTCAATGGCAATTGCAGGAACTCTCGATCCATTGCCTATTGAGACTACCACCTCGCCATCGCTCAATTGTCTTTTCTGCAAGAAACCTTGCAAGGTGTAACAAACATGATCAGTTGCCCCCGAATCCACTACCCATTCGTGGGTAGAAGAGGAAACCAGAACAGTTTCAGTTACAAGAGCGACTCGCGTCTCTTTTTGTTTTGCCTTGACATCTAGTGTCCTTTCTTACCACTCTTGAAGAACCTTCCTTTCTCCTTGGACATTCGCATGTCGCCGGTAAGGACCGTCTTCTTACTCCCACTGCTCTTCTTGAAACGTCTACCCTTTATGCTCTTTTTCTGGTTTCCGCCTTTCGGAGGATTCCTTGAGCTAATAGGGATATTCAAGACTTAAGCACTCTTGCCCTTTCCTATAACCTCTTTAACCGCTACCAAAGATTTGAGTAACATACTCATAGTAAACTCGTTCTTAGACATAGTGGTCTTAAAAGAGAAATTCTTATAGGACCTTTGCAAAGCATTTATTGGGAAGGTGAGATATCTCTTTCACTCTATTAAATTATTTAAAAATATTAAACCCGTTAGGGTTTGGTTGGTGAGACTGTTTAGGAACTCGAAAATTATTCGAACAGACATATCTGAAAAATATAATTTAAGCATTTAAGTAAGTTGTATTTGCACATTATTCGTAATTAACCATCATTGTAACATTTTGAAAAACCAATGATGTTAAATACTCGAATAGCCCTAGAGATCACACTCGCAAGCCACTCAGGTGGACGTTTACTCGTGTACCTGTAGACCAAGCTATATACCTAGCTCTTTAATTCCAATCCACGTCTAGTCTCTTAAGATGAATGGAATTAATAATCCGATATTTCTGGACCATGTCACTATTAAAACGCGGGAAGGGACTTCTCAGGAAGTTGTACCTGCGGTGACATTTAAGCTTTGACCATTAATTTAACCGAATTAACATCAAATTCTCGAAATTGGCATACTTACGCGAACCATACCGCATTCAACTTGATTTATTTGCCATCTTATTTAATTATTATCTGCTAGAGTACTCGTGTTTACTAGGCACGCAAGCCACTCAGGTGGACGTTTACGGCTTCGCTCCCACTACTCAATAATAATTAAATATTACATTTAGAAAACCCATCTCACAAAACTTGTGGTTCAAAAATACAAGCAAGCCACTCAGGTGGACGTTTACTTATATAATTGTTCCACTTTTGTGTAGGGGTTCAATTAATGGAGGTCCGATTAAATATTTAATTTCCAATTTAAATGGAATTCAATTAAATATTTAATTTATTATTTGCTTAGACTTTTTCTTCAAAAGGTTTGTATCGAATCATGTATCACCACATAATTCTTAAAGCATGTAATTTCTAATCGCACATAATAAAACGTGCTCGCGAAAAGTAAACATGCTTTAATACGACGTAAATCATATTTCCATGCTTTTCTAAGCGCAATTAATCACATAATCGCATGCTAAAGCATAATAATAAATAAATGCGCAAATAGGAAATTTAAAACGTCGTTATCGTGCTTTAAAATACGTAATTCCTAACTATTACATAGCCCGATCAAAATACAGCTCTTCGATCTTCAAAATCTTCGAATCTGGAAACGACATCGAAAACGACATCGAAAATGCATCATGCCACGTCATCGAAAACGACATCGAAAATGCATCATGCCACGCGGAGTGACGTGGCAGCCACGTGTAATCAGTGGCTGACGTGGCGCGCCACATAAGCCGCCACGTCATCATCTTCTTCACGAACGAACCGCCACCGCCGCCGCCATTCCAGGCCGGTTCCCGACCGGCCGTCTGCACCAGGAGGAGCACCGGACGACGGAGAGCCTGGAACCGGCTTCCCCGTGCCGAGACGCCGTCGGCGACGGCGCAGCGCAGATCCGCGCTGCGCGCGCGGCGCGCCCCGCCGCCGCGCGCGCGCCGCCGTGCCTTCCCCGTGCGTCACCGACCCTCCTACATCGTCTCCAACCATGCCCGACGTCCCCCAGACATCTTGACTGTGCTTAATCGCCGCCTGGAGCCGCCGCCGTGACATGGAGCTGCGGATTTTCGTAGCTTGTCGCCGGCGAGCTCCGCCGCGCAATTACACCACTTTTCGAGCTGCGATTCGTTCAATTGATTCATGGGTAATGATCCTTGGACGATTTTAAGCCACCATGAACGGATTCCGGCCTAAATTGTCCAACAATTTCCCTCAATTTCGAACAAAGTCGCCGGAAAAATCATGGTGAGCAGCTCACTTCCGACATCGATTTCGGTCGCATTCGGGATCGAATGACCCCTTACGAGCTATCGTCGCGAAGCCTTCAAGTCGAGGAATCTAGAGGTTCAAGCGGATCGTCGATCCGACACCGGACGCGCCGGGAATCGCCGGGTTCGACCGGAACCCTAGCAAATTAGGGTTTTCTGCGAAAAACCGGGTTCCGTCTTCGTCTCGTATTTTGTGCCTCCCGGACCAATTACAGTACATAAACAGTACAATCATATAACGAATTGGTCCTATTATCTACTCATGGATTTTTTCACGAGAAAAATATTATATCGGGGTCAAAACAGCAATAATCAGGCTCTAACGACGAAATAAAACCCTAATCATGCCCCTAACAGCAATAATCAGAGCCTAAACCAGTCTCTGATACCAATTGATGGAAATGAGGGAAATAAGTTATACCTTTCTCCTCCGTATGTTGTTGCAGCTCTGATTGTTGCTCCTGAAACAGATCTTTTTGACTCGGTCCAGAAAAGGTCTTCTGGACTGTTCCCGTGCCCGAGCTCTCAACTCCGGATGGACGGAGATGCTAGAGAGCCCTTGACTAAAAACTCACTACTTACCAGTTCCAAGTCTCCAAGCACTGTTTCACTCAAGGTATGCCACGACGAAACTTTACTCGGAAGCTCGAAAAACTTGGTATGAAATTGTGAAGCCCTAGGCCCCTATTTATAGAGAAGGGTTCAAATAGTATTGGGCCTTAATGGGCCCAAATAGTATTGGGTCTGACTGGGCCCAAATAGTATTGGGCTCAAATAGTGTTGGGCCCTAATGGGCCCAAATAGTATTGGGCCTTACTGGGGCCCAAATAGTATTAGTCTCAAATAGTGTTGGGCCTTAATGGGCCCAAATAGTATTGGGCCTTAACGGGCCCAAATAGTATTGGACCTATTATTCCCAAGCCCAACTTACACCATTACCAATTGTTTTAATCCGTTAAAGAACCGAACAATTCCAGGTAATAAAGTAGCTTAGTGAGTCTGTGAGAAAATTGTTAAATACAACTGGGCATTTGTTCGGGCCAGACCAGGGACCTAATACAAGAAATAAAGCAGGGCCTTAAGTGAATTAATTTTCCATACTCAGCCCTGAGTATTATTAATTCACAAACATAAATTCATTCCACTAGAGAATCTATGCTGACTTACCCCTTTATTCCCAAATGTTGAGTTTGGGCTTGTATTTTACACTTAATTGATCCCCGTATTTAAGATAGAAATATCCGCTAATTAATTAAGCACACTGACAGCTTAAATTAATTAACATCTTATTAAATTCCTGAGTAGTACCACTCGACCTTATTAACACACCTGAACTTAATCAACCGGCCTGGTTTAGTGTGCTAATTCTTACGAGTTCCTCAGGGGATATTATCAACCCATTTTACTAGGATACGGTTGCAAGATACAGACAACCAGCCTGAGCTACAAATAACTACTAACACCCAAGATACGTAGATCCGATCGCGATGACGTTCACCATAGTAGGTCAAACTGATAGATAGCCAAATGCTCTCAGCTGAAGTCTTATCAAGCTTAAGACCAGCTAAGTCACCGAGATCTTGGTTCTCCACTAAGGTCAGCTAGGAGAACACATCTCACTGTGATCCATCAATACACCACCTTAAGTGTACCAGTAAAGACAAGCCACTTCTTATCTAAACTGCAGCTTAAACCGACAACTTATCCTTAAGTTGTCTCAGCTATGATAACTGTTTATATCTTGCCAGTTCAACCAATTTGTGTTGTCTTCTATGATACCCGACACACTACACAAATCTAACTTTCGTACAAGATAAAGGATTACATGTGCATATATATATATTTATCAGATAGGAGAATAAAATAGTGGTAGGGACAAAACACATTGTATACAAGCATAAAATTTGCTTCCAGTATACAAAATAGGAACAAAACACATTGTATACAAGCATAAAATTTACTTCCAGTATACAAAATCCCAACAAATTTGTCCAGCGTACGAACCAACTGAGACTACCTCAGTATAATAAATAGCTTCCTTATCATTCGGGACAGTGGACGTAGGATTTTTGTGTCCGAACCACTTTAAAAATCTCTGTGTCTCTTACTCTATTTTTACTGTTGCATTGATTTAACAGTTCATACTGAAAACCCTTTTTAAATCATTCAACTGAGTTTCAGCGAACTTAACTGATTGCACTAATCTACTGAAACAGTTTTCTTAAAAACGTTTTTCCAACTCAACTGAATTGGGCCTACACTATTCCGCACCACTGAACTCTATCTGCAAGATACTGAATTCTGACTCTCAGTCAGCTAGCAGATCTCAGTAGAGTCAGTCACTCTGCCGACACGATTCGGTAACGGCTTATCGGTCCGCCGAACCTGTTCGAAGATCGACACTATCCTGAAAAGGACTGTTCATGTTTTAAGTTGAGAAATCAGTTTTCAGGTGTATTCACCCCCCCCCCCTCTACACCTGAACGTGCTCTCGGGACCAACAATTGGTATCAGAGCGGGAGTTCTATAAGACTTCTGTTATTCTGAAACTGGTCTACTTGAACGGATCCGAAAAATATTTTCACTGCATATCATTCTTCATTCATATCATTATCAAATATGTCTGATATGTCAGTTATAAGGATGGTGCCCATGTTCTCAGTAGAGAACTACGGCGTATGGCGAGTCAGAATGGAAGCACAATCGACCTCTCTCCACGACAATATGACAGAGGTTCTTGAGGATGGACCTATCGTCCCGATGATAGATAGTGTCGAAACTCAGGATCCAGCAAATGGAGGTGGAATGGTGACCGGGAAAAAGATTCCCAAGGATAGAAGTCTCTTCACCCCTGAGGAGAAGAAGCTTCACAACTTAGACCGTGTCGCTAGAAACGCCATACTAACCACCCTAAATGATTCCTACCTCGGAAGAGTTCAGGACTACAAGTCCGCAAAGGAACTCTGGGATGCTCTTACGCTACTGAGTCGGGGGACTCAGAAGATCAAAGCAAATAAACTTGCGCTGGAACTCCAAAACCTGGAGAGATTGTCGCTCATGCCTGATGACACCATTGAAGATCTCAACGTCAGATTCACAAATCTGATGAACTCCATCAACGGGCTGGGAAAGACATTCTCCAACCGAGAAATGAATCTCAAAATTCTGAGGGCACTGCCAGACGGTCATTGGACTCCTTTTGCTACTTTATTACGCCATTCTGACTTAGATATTGTTACTCCTGACCATATCTTTTCAAAACTTAAAGCAGAGGAATTCGAGTTTGGCTTACCTCAAAGGAAGCAGCGAGCTGAAGCTGACACAAAAATAGACCATGCCTTCAAAGCATCAGTCAGCTCAGCAGCTCCAGCATCCAGCAAGGCTGAACCTTCACTCAGTGATATACAAGAAGGAAATCTAGCCAAGAAGTACGCACTGCTTGCCGTGAAATATCAGAAGGAGAAAGAGAGGCGCAGAAAGCTCTCAAGAGTCGTCAGAGACTCTAAGGGTAAGAATGAATATACACCCAGGCGCACTCCTGACTCACATACTTCTGAATGCAGGAAACAGGATGACTCAGCTCAGTCTAAAGACAGTGAGAGCAAAGAAGAGGATGAGGTCAACTCTCATAAACCATTTAATCCCTCCTCACCTAGCACACACGACACTCTTTCAGGTGTAGATGAGAATTTGGACGTCGCGGTCGCATATGAAGAACTACTCGACGAACAGATCAGATGAGTCTGCAGCTCAGTAAGACTCTTCAGGAATTGGATACCCTGAAAGTGGAGAATCAGAGACTTTCTCAGAAGAGTCAGGTTGCTACTGAGTCTGAGGGACTTGTGTTGAGACTCAGGGAGGAGATAAACTCTCTGATGGCCAAGTCTCAACGTCAAGAAGATCGGATCTCAGTTTTGACCAATGACTTAACTCAGAAAGATACTGAACTGAGTCTACTGAAGCAAGAACTGTCAGGACTTCAGACCGAGCATGAAACGCTAAAGAAAAGTGATGATGTCTGGAGAAACCTGATGACTGAGCATTACATGGGCGCTAAAAAGAAGCTGGAGGCTATGCTAGCAAGCAACAAGCCCAAGCATTGTAAGGAAGGACTTGGATTCAGCCAGGGAACTTCCTCATCTGCCCCCGTACACTCAGAAGTGCGACTTGCTGATAGGTTTGTTCAAGGGGAGACCATCAATGCAGACATATTGAACCCCTTAGCCAAGAACAAACAAAAGATGAAGGCACCTCATCCTACACATCAGCACTCTGACCAGAAGATCAGCACCAAAACACCCCAGTTCAGTCAAGGGGAAACCAGTAAATCAAAATGGTCTGATCAGTATGGACCTCCACAGCTGACACATCCAGCTCAGTACGGGTCATATTATTATGATCCTATAGCCAGGAGAGGATCCAAAAGTCAGAAGAAGAAGAAGAAGAAAGCCGCACAAAAGGCAAAGGTCAGCAGTCCACCCACTCAGAAGATCAGGCCTCTTGAACCTGAAAAGCCTAAGAAGTCAGCATCGACCAGTCTAGTGGTTAGATACGTTGACGCAAGTGGAAAGAAGTTGTCTGAGACCACCAGGGTCGTAAGACAATTATAGGTTACCAAAACTAACATATAAGGACCCAAAATCAAAAATAAAGGGTACCTAAATATAATTCTGTTTTGAAGGTACACAAAGATCCTTGGTATGTGGACAGCGGATGCTCAAGACAAATGACGTACCAAAAGGGCTTGCTGAAGAATTATACAATTGAAGAAGGACCCCGAATCGAGTTTGGAGACAATGCTAAAGGGTACACCAGAGGCTATGGAACACTCAGCATTGGAACTACCAAAGTTCCAAGAGTATCATATGTTGAAGGACTTCAGCATAACCTTCTCTCTGTTAGTCAATTTTGTGATAACTCGAATAGAGTGATATTTGACGCTGGTTTCTGTGATGTTATTGATAAATCCATAGGGAAAACAGTGTTATCAGGTTCGCGCAAAAGAAATATCTATGTAGCTGACTGGAACTCAGCTGAACCTGAAGCTTGTTTGTTGGCGAAGAATGACAACAGAACGGGGTGGCTTTGGCACATGAGATTCAGCCATCTCAACTTCAAGACGCTCAACTATTAACAAGAAATACTCTAGCAAGAGGACTGCCGAATGAAGTATTCAGCAAAGACACTCAGTGTGAAGCATGTCTGAAGGGAAAGCAAACAAAGAAACAAAATCCACCTATTCCATCTCCTTCCACTGATGGAATCCTTCAACTGCTACATATGGATTTGTTCGGTCCAGTCTCTCCGGTGACGATCAGAGGCAAGAAGTATGCATTAGTGGTCATTGATGACTACTCGCGCTACACATGGTTCATATTTATTGCCAACAAGTCTGACGTCAAAACAGAGTTACCAACGCTTCTGAAAAGGCTCAGTGTCGAGAAGAACACCAAAATTGTCAAAATACGTTCAGACAGAGGAACTGAGTTCCTTAATTTCATGGTAGAGGAGTTCTACAAAGCAGAAGGAATAGAGCATGAGACATCTGCTGCGCGCACCCCTCAGCAGAATGGGGTTGCTGAACGAAAGAATCGAACACTCAAAGAAGCAGCAAGGACTCTACTCGCACACTCAGGACTCCCATCCAAATTCTGGGCAGACGCAACTGACACTGCATGTTAGACTCAGAACCGATCTCTACTGACAAAGCAGTATAAGAGAACATCATATGAACTATGGAACGGCAGGAAGCCTTCTCTATCTTATTTTCATATTTTTGGTTGTTCGTACTTTATCCACAATAATGGGAAAGATCAGCTGAAAACTTTTGATAGCAAGTCAGATCAGGCAGTGTTCTTATGATACTCCCGGGTCAGCAAAGCTTTCAGGGTGTTCAACTATCGGACCCTTTGCGTGGAGGAAAGCCTCATGTTGTTTTTAATGAGTTTGCTACTGAAGACAGGAGCAATAACTCTAAACCTGAATCTGAGGACATCAGCAAACAGCTACAGGATCTGAGCTTAAAAGACAAAGTCGAAAAGATCCAGCTATGTTGGGATGATGATTCAGATAAGTAAACTGAAGACAAGTCTACTGAATCTCAACCAGCAGCATAAGTAGCTGAGCAGATTGACTCTCCTGAACATAGTCAATCCCAGGTAACTCAGGTCGATGAGGAAACCCAAGAGGTAACTGAGACCACTACTGAGAGTAACAACTCAAGGGGAACAACTGAAGTTCCTGAGCTAAATGCCCCTGAACCTGGTGACTCAGTAGATCACACACTCATAACTGAATTGCTTCAATCTCAGAATAGTACAACTGAAATGCCTAACTCACCTACTATCTGTGTTGAATAAATTTCAGATGAAGAGCTGAAACATCGTAGATCGTGGCTGGATGCTCATAAATCTGATCTAATCATTGGAGATCCTTCAGCAAATGTTAAGACAAGATCCAGATTCTGTCAGGGAGAGAGCGCCTTATACTCCTGCTTCTTGACTACTGAAGAACCTCAGACAATTGAGGACGCACTGAATGATGCTGACTGGATCATAGCTATGCAGGAAGAGCTGAATCAGTTCACGAGAAATGAAATTTGGGAGCTTGTTGATAGACCCCGGCATCAACATGTGATTGGAACAAAATGGGTCTTCAAGAACAAGCGGAATGAAAACAATGTCATAGTAAGGAATAAAGCAAGACTCGTGGCAAAAGGCTACTGTCAAGCTAAAGGGATAGACTTCGACGAGACTTTCACTCCAGTTGCAAGATTGGAGGCAATCATACTATTCCTAGCCTACGCAACACATCAAAGGTTCAGAGTTTATCAAATGGATGTGAAGTCTATGTGGAACAACCGCCCGGCTTTCAGCAGGGATATCAAGTATATAGACTCAGAAAGGCTCTGTATGGGTTAAAACAAGCACCCAGGGCTTGGTACGATACCCTATCTGAGTTTCTTCTTTAGAAAGGTTTTCAGAAAGGCACAGTAGATCGCACACTGTTCAGCATTCGACTGGAAGATGACCTATTACTCGTGCAGATCTACGTAGATGACATCATCTTCAGCTCGAAGAACGTCATCATGTGTCAGCAGTTTGAGAAAATGATGAAGGATAAGTTCGAGATGTCAATGATGGAGAAATGAACTATTTCCTCAGCTTTCAAGTTAAACAATCTGAGAAGCGAACGTTCATTAATCAAGGCAAATACACTCGAGACCTCATCAAAAGATTCGGTTGCACATCCAGCAAATCTATCAAGATCCTGATGAACACGAATATGAAGATCGATCTTGATAAAGAGGGAGTATCAGTAGACCAAACTGAATATCGTGCAATAATTGGTTCTTTATTATGCTTAACAGCTACTCGTCCAGACATAACTTATGCTGTAGGTGTCTGCGCTCGATTTCAGGCGAATCCAAAGCAGAGTCACATGAACTCAGCAAAGAAGATTCTCCGATATCTCAGAGAAACACCTGACATAGATTTATGGTATCTAGCTGATGATAATATAGAACTAACTGGTTATTCTGATGCTGACTATGCAGGATGTAGAATTGATCGAAAATTAAATTCAGGAACGTGTCAGTTCCTTGGCAGTAAGTTAATCTCATGGTTTTCAAAGAAATAGCACTCAGTAGCCACGTCAACTACTGAAGCTGAATACATGGCTGCCGGAAGTTGTTGCGCCCAAATCCTTTGGCTGAGACAGCAGCTACGTGACTATGACGTCATTCAGAATGAAGTGTCAATCTTCTGTGACAGCCCCAGTGCCATTGCAATCACTCAGAATCCTGTACTTCATACAAGATGCAAGCACATGGACATCAGACACCACTTCATTCGTGACCATGTCAAGAAAAAGGATATCAGAATGGAAAAGATCCATACTGATCGACAAAGGGTCGATATATTGACCAAGCCTCTAGCTGAATCCAGATTCAGAGAACTTTCAGTAGAGCTAGGTCTATTGGACCCTACTGACTCCAGACAGTAAGAGGTTTCAGGAGAGGATCATTCAGTAAGGGGGAATGTTCACTCTCAGTACTGAATAAAATCAGTACGTAGAGACTAGGCAACCATCTACACGAGGTATCAGCTGACTACGATGTTCAGCTGACAGGTTTGCGTATCTCTACTCACTAGTAACCAATAGAACAGTACTATGCATTTATGATTCAGATTCAACATCGTATTTAATACTTTAAGAATTATCATTTAATATTAACGGTCTACATTTAATGCACGACATTCTATGCATAAGTTTGCTGAACTCTGCCACGCATTTAATGCATGTCGTATCATAGTTACTACTTAGGCAAGTTACAACTGGCTTTTGACTTAGGCGGCAACATGATCATTACCTATAATATGAAACTTAATCTTGACCGTCCTTCTCAAAAAGTATGTTTAAACTCAGCCGTTGATCATTAACTATTCACCTTCTCTTAGATATATATTTACGATCAAATCTTTGAAACCGCCATTTGCGAACTTTCAAATCCTTACTCCGAAAAATTCTGAGATTTTATAACTTGCAAACCTTACTTGCAAACTCATTCAATCATCTCAAAATCTCATATTTCAGTAACCAAAATGGTAGGAACAACCATGACCGCTCCAGTCAATATGCAAGAGATCCTAGAAAAGGACCGTGTCTGGTGCGAACCAGTCATGAAGTTCGACGTATGCGATCTGGAGTACATGGAGGAGATCTTCTCTGCTCTCAGAGAATCCGGCTTGGAAGGGCTTCTGACGAAGAAGCCGACCTTCTTCCTCCCCAGGCAAGTTGCAGAGATCTACCTGAATTCAGATTCAGTAGATGGTGATATCCGCGGAAGATTCGTTGTCCACGCCGTCGGTGATCTCTCGCAGACATCTATCGAAGTGAAATAGATGTCCATCAAAGAAGCTCTACGCAGAAGCTTCGATCTACCCAATGAAGGAGTCAGCACCGTAGGATACAACGACGATATGTTGGAAGATTACCTATCCATCTTCGGCGGGAAGCCCACTGTATTCATAGCCACATTTCCCAAGAACATGATGCTACCGCAGTATAGAGCTCTAGCGTACATAGTGACTCAGCTGCTTACGAGTCAAGTAGGATCTTTCGATCAAGTGTCCATGCCAAAGCTACAACTGATGATGTCCATCTATGATAGGGCTAAGGTCAATTGGACGGAGTTCTTCCTTCGAGAATTCATGGTGCAGGCAGCTAAGTTTGACAAGGCATCTAATAGGCTTAGCGCCAAAGGAAAACTTCTCTACGGACTGAAGCTGTCAGTGATGATTGAGGATTATTGCACCTCTGACCAGATCACATTTGCTGACAAGCAATATTTTAACGTGAAGAAGATCAGGTTTCACAACAGGGCAGCAGCCCTTCAGCAAATTGGGTCAGGTCCTGCAGCTCAGCAGACAACGCCTCAGAAGACCACTCCTTCTAAGAAGAGGTCTCCACAAGCAAAAACGCGTAAGCCACCAGCGAAAAGGCTGAAGAAGATCAGCCCAATCGTGCCTACTGAGATAGAGGCAGAGCCAGAGGCAGCACCTACTGAACAACCTCTACAGCTCAGAGATGAATCAGAGTTTTTTTAGAAGACTCAGTCAGTGGAGAAAGCCGTCTCCACTGAACAAGCAGAAGCAGTGGACCAAGGGGTCCCTACTGAAGAAGTCCAGGGCGAAGATGTTCAAGCCCTGGAAAGCCCCTTGGATGTCCCTCCTCTCAGCAGTCTTCCCTCTGTTGAGAAACAAATGTCCCCAATAGAAATAGAGGAATCAGAGACGGCCTCTAAAGAAGAATCTGTCGGGATGGAAGCTTCAGCTCTTCAATCCAGAGCATCCCGAGAGATCAGAGAGCACATACCGGAGATCTCAGGCCACAGCGATATAGTTCTCATTGCGAGATAGGCCAGACTCCACATGCTGCTCAGGTTCCAGGAGTGGCACAACCTACAACGCCTTATCACACATCACTCCTACAAACAACTCCACGAGGAGGAACTAAGGATCAGGCAGCAGATTGGCTACTCAGAGCCAGCTGACCTCAGAACCTTGGAAGACTTGAGGGCGGCCATGCTGGCCTTGCTGAATGATCGCCAGCAGGCATCGGCCTCAGCACCCTCTGATGGGTCTGACCCCGATGGTCAGGACCCGCCCCGTGATTCAGGCCCTAAGAAGCCTGATGATGGAACTCAACCGGACAAGGATACTCCCACGCCTACTGATCTACCTCTCAGTATCCTTGCTCCCAGGAAGTCGGCGGCTCGTACTTCAACTTCAGCAGAGCCCACTCAGCTCTTGCACGAATCAGCGTTTGAAGTAGCGCCCAGCCTCAAAAGCCAACGATCGAAGTCCGTGGCAAAGGCTCTCAGAAGCCAGGGCACTCAGAACAGGCTTCTAGCCCGAGCAGTCCATAAAATATGGAGACAGACTGCTCAAGCCACAAGCGCAGAGATTCAGGGGCTCAGAACCACTTTGTCAGAATCACCCGCCCCTGACTTCTCCAACATAATATCCGAAGTGCTAGCCACTCAGCGAGCTGACTTCGAAGCTCATCTCAGACTGATTCAGGAAGGCCAGGATAAGCTGATAGAAAATCTCAAGGCCTCTCAGACTTCTCATACTGAGTCAGTCACAACCATCTCTCAGGCTAACGAGCTCAGACTCAACTCAATTCAGAAGGCCCTGGAAGATAAGGTTGAAGAAAAGCTAAATTAATTCAAGGCTGTAGTAGATCGATCTCACAAAGAATACAAAGATGAACTGATCAGTGAGAAGAACGAGCAGCATGAGGCGCTGACCAAAATCCATACAAAACTTGATGAATTGTCAGCCTCGTACTCTAGCCTGAACAAGAAGGTATCCGCTCCATCTCCTATTATAATTTCTAATGCCAAAAAGGGGGAAAGGATGGCTAGCAGACCCCAGCTGGAACTGAGAAATCAACTAAGGGGGAAGCCATCAAGGAGCAGGTACTGAAGACTCCTAAGAAGACAAGGTCAGTAGCAGGAGCAAGCTCAGCTCAGACATCTGCTCCTACTGAACCAACTAAAACTGGTGAGGCCCAAGGTGTCTCAGCTGCAGCTGCAGCATCCACTGAGACTGGCCCAAGTGGCTCAGGAACCAGAGACGTAGCGACTCATGCAACTCAGACTCCACTTGACATAATTAAGGAGGTTGCTGAGTACGCAGACGAGGAGGACTCAGAAGAGGAAGAAGCCCCTCTCCCACCTCCAGTTAAAGGAAAAGGAAAGAAAATCCTTAAGCTCCCAACCCCTCCCTCCAAGAAATCTAAGCATTATGTCACTCCGGAGGAGGAGGCTCAAATAGCCGCAGATGAAAAGCTGGCTACGGAGATAGCCGAAGCTGAAGCAGCCAACAAACCAAAAGCCAAGTCTGCTAAAGGTAAAACAAAGGCTCCAGCTCGCGGCGGAAAAAGATCAACTACTGCTAGGTTGCCTCCTAGGAAGCTCAAAATCAGCGATGAAGCTGACAGAGAAAAGAAGAAGCAACAGCAGAAATCTACTGAGAAGCAGGGTACCTCAAAGGAAAAATCTTCAACTCCTGCTGACTCAGAGGAAGAGTCGCCTCATAAGCCCTCCTATACTACCACTAAGGAACAGGATGCTGAAACAGAAGCCATCTGGGCTCAGATGGACAGATATTTGTACAGAGGAGAAGAGGCAAGGAAAATAGAAGCTGCCAGACAGAGAATCAGAATGGCAGATCTTGAGGCACTCAGAATCAGAACCGAAAAAGAAGCCAGAGAAAGGATTCCTTCCAAAGCTGACATTCATTATAGATACAGGAAATTCAGGAAGCCAACTGATCTGAAGATCTACAGATGGCCGAGAACTGATGAGTGGATGCCAGCACAATAGACTCAGCGATGGGAATCACTGAAGATAGAGTTCATCAAAAGAAACTACTTTTGGAGATTCTGGTCTGACAAAATAAAAGCTGAAGCTTATACTGAATGGACGATGAGGACAGACTTAGACATGTACGCATGGATGCAAAAAGCTGTCAAAGAGAATGCTGAAGTCAGAGTCCCAGACCCCAGAATTCTTCCACCACCACGAAGACTTGATGGATCTATCCACTATGGTGTAATTGAGAAAGAAGTAAAGGCCGCTGCTGAAGCCAAATTCCTCGATGAAGAAGATCCGGCAGACTTTGCTGAGATACTGAAGCTGAGGAAGATCACATATAGGATGTATGGAGTGCCCCTTCCTGAGTCTCAATCGCAAGATTTCAAAGACATGATTAGGCAGTTCAAATGATTTCTCACTTCTGTACTCTTTTATCTTTCTTAGTCTAGCAGAGATGTACATGTACTGACTTTCTTACATTATATAAAATATCTCTGTTTCTTGGCTTTGACAATATCTTATTGTCAGAATAGTCGTATTCTTTTATGCTTAAGACTCAGAATCACTGAAGTGATTACTGACTCACACACTCACTGTCTGATTTACTTGTCACTTTATTGCTCAGCTAGATTCTGTTAGACTTACTGTATTTCGGGGAAAAATTTTGTTAAGACAGGGAGAATATGTTTAGTCTCTATATTCTGTCTTTCTGCCCTGATCCCCTCAGTAGTCTAGGACCTGAAGAACAACTCCACTGATTCTACTTGTAATATTTGTAAGGAGCTCTGTTTCTAACTAATCATAGTGTTAGATGTTGATTTCTGTTGATAGGTTTTGGCATCATCAAATAGCGGGAAATTGTTGGGTGATGATTCTCTCCTTAGCAGTATTAGATCTAGTGGGAAATGATTCTATCTTCTGTACTGACCGATACTCAGTAGACTTATGCTCTGAATTAGTCTGAAGATTTGAAGATCCCAAAACCCTATCTTGATTGGTGAACCATTGTATTGTAACATGTTTTTGTCTCTGAGGTTTCAGACTCAGCAGACTCTCTGCTCTGGTTCAGGCATTCAGTAGCTTACCCGCCTTAGCACCAGAAGTAGAAGACTCAGTAATACTGGACTCAGCAGGAGCAGTATACTGAAAGGAGTCAGTTGAACTGAACTCAGCAGGAGTAGTTCACTGCACTCAGAGTTGATCTTCAGTAAAGCAGACTCAGCAGGAGTTGACTACTGAATCAAAGATCAGACTCAGCAATGGCCAGACAGTCTTCTGAACTGTCAGAACTTTCAAAAGCAAATCAGCATAGTCAAAGTACGAGGAAGAGAGAAGTCAGCTTCAAATCTCCTAGAAATATGTTCTGTCTCAACCACCTTCTGAACCTCGACCAATGACAAGAAGACACCCGTCCTACACCTACTAAAGCTGTAAGTCAACAACTTTCCAGAAATGGAGGGAAAGGATAGTGTCACACCGTCATGAAAGAGCCGTTAGCTACCTAAAAGAGAGAGACAAAGGATCATCGTCTCCAACGGATCTTTCCTAGTCTCTTATATAGAGGGATAAATCAAATTTGAAGCTTACGAATATACGAGCTAACAAGACAACCAAGCAGACACATACACAGAGCATTTAAACGAGCAAATCCAAAAAGCCTAAGTTCTCCGCAAGAAGTTCGAAGAATCTATCTCCGGCGAAGAACTACATTCTAGCTCTTAGGGAACCAAGCTGAACCGAAAGATAGAGCCTCTAGTATTCAAACGACGATACACGAACCCAAAGCTTTACTCAGCTGTTCGTCATTCTAGAAGCCAATTCATTGTTCCCTATCCCTCTAACCTAAGCTCAATAGATATATCCATAGCTTAGACGAAGGAGTTTATCCTTGAACTCTTCTTTATTGTAAAGAACTCCTTCATAGTTGGAGAGTTTTTCAAACACTTAGTTTGATACCTTGTAAACTGAGACTTGCTTAGTATAAATCTCAAGACCAGAGTTTGTCCAGCGTACAAACCAACTGAGACTACCTCAGTATAATAAATAGCTTCCTGATCATTCAGGACAGTGGACGTAGGATTTTTGTGTCCGAACCACTTTAAAAATCTCTGTGTCTCTTACTCTGTTTTTACTGTTGTATTGATTTAACTGTTCATTCTGAAAACCCTTTTTAAATCATTCAACTGAGTTTCAGCGAACTTAACTGATTGCACTAATCTACTGAAACAGTTTTCTTAAAAACGTTTTTCCAACTCAACTGAATTGGGCCTACACTATTCCGCACCACTGAAGTCTATCTGCAAGATACTGAATTCTGACTCTCAGTCAGCTAGCAGATCTCAGTAGAGTCAGTCACTCTGCCGACACGATTCAGAACAGCTTATCTGGTCTGCTGAACCTGTTCAGTACGACACTATCCTGAAAAGGATTGTTCGTGTTTTAAGTTGAGAAATTGATTTTCAGGTGTATTCACCCCCCCCCCCTCTACACCTGAACGTGCCCTCGGGACCAACAGAGGAGGTCGTAGAGCTTCCTTCTTGCCTTTAGCAGCATCCCGAATGAGCTCTTCTTCTATAATCGGTTCATCAGTGAACTTAGCTATTTCATCTATGACAGCCTGTGCTGAGGATCCTTCTCTTGATCATCCAAAAGATACCAATTATTGGTTCTTATTGTTGTCTCCTTTCCTTATATCTTCTCCTTCCCATTTAGACTTTTGTCTATCTGCCTCATTCTCAGTCCTTAATTCTTCAGGTTTGATTTATATACTTATTCCTTCCCCCTTTTTGGCATCATCGAGCCTGGTGATAAGGGTGGAGAGGAAAGTAACCTTGCTTTGAAGATTTTCTGTTACTACTTGGACTATGCTAACTCAGGCAACCACGTCAGAAACTGCATCAGTATATCGTTCCCATTCACTATCATGAGTAGTTCTAATAGTCTCAAGTAGATTAGACTTTTGAGCATCGATTTTATTTAGATAATCTTCCACTAGGCTGACTGACGCTTTTTGAATTTCTTGGCCGGCAGCAGCCTGTTGATTTAGGGACTGATGAACGATGTCATAAACAAATATGTTGCGATCCTCATTAGCTTGCTTAAGCTTAGTTACTGCTGAAGTCAACTTCTCCGAGAACGACTTAGCTTGGGCTTCTAGGAGTTGTTGAAACTGCGCGGGTAGATCAATTTTCTACACCTCAAGTGCCTTGGAGGGGGTCAGATCAGTATCTGGTACAATTGGAGTATTGGCCCTCTATACTTCAGTAGTTATGGCATGCAGCTTCTCCGTCTTAGTCTTAGTCTTAGTATATTGGGACCACTTGATATGAACATCCCTCGTGAGAAGTCTGTTCTTGTCCCTTGTTGTTTCAAGCCCTTGTTAATGCTCTTGGCAGAGATATCAGTGATGTTCTTGGCTTGATAACAAGAAGAACTGAGTCTCTCCTCAGTAGTAGTGATCTGCTGCTTAGAAGAAGATGGAGCAGCACTGATGACACCAGATAAAGGAGGTGGAGGTGGTGTATCATCGTGATCACTAGGAGATTTTCCCTCAGCAGATCCTCCGTAATCTGCATCCTTGGGTGTGTGTTCATCGTTATCAGCATTTGCTTGAGTGTATGGCTGAGTAGGCTGCTCAGATTCGCGCTTCAAACTTAAGAGCATGAGCATAGCAGATCGAAGCTCATCCATAGATGCTATGTCAGCTGGCTCTCCATAGCCAGTTTTGTCTCTCAGAGTCTGTTCCTCCAGAATCAAGACTGTCCTTAGTCAATAGTCTCGTCAAGGACATCCCAATCCAAGAAACGAAGATGCATTTGGACCCTAACCCTTATTGCCACATCAACCAATACTGAGTAACGTAGGCTGACTGAGGTTTCAGCTAGAGGGATGTCAGCTTGAAGCTCTGATTGAGTTTCCTCGGTATCAATCCTCTTTACCTTATCTTGCAGAGTGGCATCCTCCTTGCCAGACTATAAGTCCTATATGTCAATGTGCAGAGTGATGATGGTGGGTGCGTCATCCTTCTTAGCTAATTTTCTCTTCTTAGTGGCTTGCTCGGGACGTGTCAACTAAGTTGTTGTTGTTGAACGTCATCAGCCACGCCACGTCCAATTGAATTCTCAGCGGCAGTCTTATTTAGGAGGTTTACTAACTTAGCATCGAAGAATTTGTGATCAGTGAAGGAAACATTACCAATGCTATCATCTTCAATCAGTATGGAGACTCTGCTCCCATACAACAACTTTCCAATAGGGGAGAGGGTCAGGTTCCCTTCATTATCGAAGATGAACTTCTTCGACTGAGCAATAAGTTCATGCATGATGTACTAAACCCAATTTACTTCGACCCGATTAACTATCACCATCATCAGCTGAAGATTGATATTGGATAGTTGGTCAAACGAGCCAGCGGGGCTCGTAAGCATGTGAGATACTATGTACGCAAGCCCCCGGTACTCTGAAAGTAATTTGTTCTTGGCAAATGCTGCCTTGAACTCTATGTCTTTGTTTCCTGTGAAAACTCTAAGATACGAGTTGATCTTAGTCGCCTTGTATCCTATAGAAGATACTCCTTCATTGGGTAGGCTGAAGCTTTTAATCAAATGCTCCTGAATGTCCAACTGAGCGGTAGTCAGAATCCAAGTATTCGGCGAAACTTGCTTCTCATAAGTAATACATGAGATATCCTTGTCTTTATCATCATCATGACGTAATTTGTAATAGAATTCAACTACTTGGCGAGGGAAAAAGGAAAGCCATTTTTATATCCATGGCCTTGAGTTCCATTTTTTTTTGGTTTAATATGCTAGCAATCCAACTAAAGATTTTAATTCCAATTGAGAAGAGCCATCGAACTAGAGAGAAAGCGCTCAAGTCCTGAGGTGGATAGAGCCTCATCGATCTGCTGCATATAAGATATCTCACACTTTCGAAAGGCCATGACGGTTCGATCTAAACTCGGTTGTTGGCCAAGATCTCATCCATATTAGTTGGGATGAGGACGGTGTTATCAGTAGAGCTCACCATTGATGATATTATGCAAAATAGATGTTAGTTCTTGAAAATAGAGTAAGTTAGTAAGTGCAGAATAAGAATTAGATAATTACATAACGATTTAGTGCTGAGAGTACTAGGATTTGGATGCAACAATTTTATTCTGAGTACTTAGAGCGCGGAAAGTATGAAGAGAGAAGATCAAATAAGATACATGAAAGATATTAATCTGAACGGTTTATTTAGCAGACGGTTCATATGCGATCTCACTTGTAAAATAGACTGTTGCAATTTCATTTTATTAATAGTAATGATTACTTGCCGCCTATAATCTCGACTTACATATCTATTGCTAATAAAGTAAGGGGCGATGACATGCATTAAATGCGCCATATTCAGTATATGGAATGTCGTGTTTTTAATGAAAACGATTTTAGTAATAACATCCTTTATCAATTAATGGCGGGAAATAAATGCGATGTATATACTGAATGTCAAATACTGAGTTGAGATATGCAAACCTTTCAGCTGAACATAGTAATCAGCTGATACCACGGTAGCGACACTGATTAAGTTCAGTATTGTATATGTTCCCCCTTACTGAAGCTTCTTACTTAATGGAGTCAGTAGGGTCCAGTAAACTTAGTTCTACTGAGAGTTCTTTGAATCTGGTCTCAGCTAGAAGTTTAGTCAATATGTCAGCGCCTTGCTTGTCAGTGTTTCTACAATCTGATATTCTTCTTCTCAACATGATCTCTGATGAAGTGATGTCTGATATCTACGTACTTGCATCTTATGTGAAGAACGAGATTCTGATTAATTGCAATAGCATTGATATTGTCGCATTAGATTAACACTTTATCTTGATTGATATCATAATCTCTTAGTTGTTGTTGAAGCCATATGATTTGGGTACAACAACTTCAAGCAACCATACATTCAGCTTCAGTAGTCGACGTTGCTACTGAATGTTGTTTCTTTGATAACCATGATATGAGCTTGCTGCCTAGGAATTGATAAGTTCTTGAAGTTCATTTTCTGTCAATTCTACAACTTGCATAATCAGCGTCAGAATATCCAGTTAGTTCAAGATTATCATCAGCATGATACCATAACCCCATGTCATGGTGTTCCCTTTAGGTATCAGAGAATATTCTTTGCTGAGTCAAGGTGACTTCGCTTGGGATCCCCCTGAAATCTTGCGCATACACCTACAACATAAGTTATGTCAGGTCTGTTGGATGTTAGGTATAATAAGGAGCCAATGATAGCTCTATAATCAGTAAAGTAACAGATACTCCCTCTTTGTCAAGATCAATTTGCATATTCTTATTCATGGGAACCTTGACTGGTTTGCTAGCATTGCAGCCAAACTTTATTGATAAGATCTCTGGTGTACTTGGCTTGATTTATGAATATTCCCTTCTCCGATTGTTTGACTTGAAGTCCGAGGAAATAATTCATTTCTCCCATCATAGACTTTTCAAACTTTTCTTTCATCATCTTCTCAAATTGTTGACACATGGTCACGTTTCTTGAACCGAAGATAATCTGCATTAGGAGTATGTTATTTTCTGACTTGATGCTCAATAGAGTGTGATCTACTTGTACCAAAGCCTGGATGGTCGTTTTAACCAATACAGAGCTTTTCTGAGTCTGTAAACCTGATGTCCCTGCTGAAAGCTAGGCGGTTATTCTACATAGACTTCTTCTTTCAGTATTCCGTTCAGGAAAGCTGAGTTTACATCCATCTGATAAACTCTGAAGCGTTGAGGTGTCGCATAAGCTAGGTATAAATGAATGGCTTCCAATCAAGCGATTGGGGCAAAAATCTCATTAAAATCTATTCCTTCAGGTTGACAGTTTCCTTTGGCAACTAGTCTAGCTTTGTTCCTAATGATAGTGTTGTTTTCATCTCGCTTGTTCTTGAAGACCAACTTGGTTCCAATGACAAGTTGGTGCTTTGGTCTATCAATAAGCTATCAAACTTCATTTCGAACGAACTAGTTTAATTCTTCTTGCATGGCGATAATCCAGTCAGCATTGTTTAGTGCATCTTCTATATTTTGAGGTTATTCAATAGACAAAGAAACAGGAGTATAAAGCACTTTCTCCTTAGCAGAATCTAGATCTTGTCTTTACACTAGCTGTTAGATCACCAATTATTAGATCTGATGAATGAGCATCGAGCCATGAACGTCTCTATCTCGTATAGAATTTTAGGAATTTCAGTAATACTGTTCTGATATTGAAGAATTTCAGTAACGAGATTCAGATCTACTGAGTCACCAAGTTCACAGGCATTAAGCTTAGGAACAACATTAGTTTCCCCTAAGGTGTTATTCTCAATGTTGGTCTCAGTTACCACTGTGGTTTCCTCATTGACCTGAGTTACTTGGGATTAATTATTGTCAGTAGAATCAATAGGTTCAGCTACACTGCTTGCTGGGTAAGTGTGAGTTTCTTCATCGTCTGACTTATCATCCCAACAATGCTGGGTTCTTTCAACGTTATCGTTTGAGTTCAAATCCTGTAGATTTCTGTTGATAGCTCTAATATTTTGCTTTGGAACCTGTTGCCTATCCTCAGTAACAAACTCGTTGAATACAAAATGAGGGCTTCCTTCATGCAAAATGCCCGTTAGTTAAAGACCCTGAAAGCTTTGCTGACCCTGGAGTCTCTTAAGAAGACTCCTTGGTCTGAATTGCTATCAAAAACCTTTAACTGATCATTTTCATTATTGAGGATAAACACACAAACAAACAAAGATATGGAAATGAGAAATCAACGGAATTCTCCCTTTCCACAATTCATATGGTGTCTTCATGTGTTCTAGTATCAGTAGTGAGAGGTTTTGAGTGTAGTAGGTGGTGATCGTTGTATTGCACCAAATAATCCTGCAAAATTAGAGAAATATATCAGTATAGTTCACAGGGTATCGAACACAAGGAACGGACGACTAGACACTTTATTTTCCACTTATCTATGGTTTTGGTTAGCAACCATGCAAGATTTAGGTTTCCTATTAAACTAAGAAATTGTAAAACTGAAAGAAATTATAAAAACTGAAAACTGAAATTAAACTGTATGAATTGGGAAATTGAAAGGCAGGTCCAGCAGAATATTCACACACACGTTATTCCAATCCTCGGCACTTAATATGAATTAATCTCAAGAATCTACTAGTTATAGACCACCGTAACTTAAACTGCGTGATCCTCACTCCCACTTACTTAGTCGGTAACCGCCATGTTGGGCATCGAAACAGCTACTTCCCGAACCTAGCTACAACCTATGTTGTTGGGCAATCAATAGATTTAATAGCTAGACAGCTTTATCAAACTAAGGGAGCCTAGTATAGGAGCCTACTCGTATGTTGGCCATCTAATAGTCTCCTATCGGTTTAATTCAATTATCCTAATGAATAATTTGCTACTTACCTAGCCTTGTTCCACGAGAAATGATGGAAGTACTAAGTTAGCTACAGACTGCGCAACCTAGGGTGGCCAATCCTAAATTACTAATCGATTAAATAAACCAGAATTAACCCGAAACCCTTTTGATTAATTATTCGAACCTAAGTCTCATGTAGTGTTCACGTGTGCATTCACATTCTGCCGGACCCTAAAAAGTTTAGTTACTCATGCAGACGCTTCGGTTGGGCAACTGGGACAGTTTACAAAACAGAAACATAAACACGAATAACCCTAGATCTAGCATGAACGAAATTTAAATTAACTAAGGCACGTAGTAACATAATGTTTAAACCTACGAAATTAAACTAGAACTTGAATTAAAATAGCAACAAATGTTCAAACGTAAATATTAAGTTCCTACGAAAACGACTTAACTACGAAATGAAATTCAAACTAGAGATTCAAACTACGAAATTGAAAAGCATAAATGACGAAAATTAAATAATGTTTCTTCTTCAACTATCAACTACGGAAGTGTGGAAATGGAATGGCGGTCGGCAGTCTTCGGCGTCAATGGTTTGGCGGCGGCGGAAATAGATCGGCGGCGTGAATGAACGGAAGTGAAGGAGCGGGTATATGCGGGCATAAGGTCTGATTTTGTGCTCCTTCCTCTCTTTATAGACTCCATTTCTTCTTCTCCAAGCTAGGTCAAATCTTTCTTTAATAAGGAAAGGGATTTGGATACATAAGGAAATAATATCTTTCCTTATCTACCACAAAATATCTTCAAGATTCTTTCCTTCTCAAAAAATCCGCGCCCACGTCATCAATTCCGTGCCTTTTCATCATCAAAAATCGCCAAATATTATCCTCGTCATCATGCCACGTCAGCACCTAAAACGTGCATTTTCCGCCATTGCGAGTGCACTGGTTGGTCAATTGACGCACTTTTCGGCCTGAAATTAATAAGTACAAAAATGACTCATCAAATATCCTTACACTTGATTTATACTCGCCCTCGAGTATAAGGAGAGACAAAAGATAAGTACTTAGTTATTTCGCCCAATCCCCAAGACTCAAAACAAAAATAAAAGACTCAAGGAAAACAAAGACGCGACATAACAAGGACACAATGACACAGACAAAACAAAGACACGAAATAAACACACGGACTCAAAACAAAAATATGAAAAACAACATGAAGCAGCACCAATCAATCCGAAATTCTCAACACCAATTAACTAGTCAAACAAATCAAAGCATGAAAATATGATCTCATCAAGCAAGTAGATAATGCAAATTTCGAAACTAAGCACACATATATCAACTTGGAAAAATCTAAACAATGTGGATCTCCTCAAGGTTCGCTCATCACTCAACTAATCAAGGTCTGGTTTAAGTCACTCAAGAAAACAAATCCACGCAATCACGATAAGAGATCGTCACAATAGTAATATTAAGGAGGTCTTTCTCATTAGGTTGTAATGGGGCTTAGGACTTAGACAAATTGATGTTGGTAAGGGTCCTAGGGGTACTAAGCTTCATAAAAAATTACAATTCAATGTTATGCATGCCAAACTCACTTACTTATCAATCAATACAAAAATTCAAAACATCCACCACTTAACAATTTTGCACAAATGCTACAATTATTTTTATGTACCCATTTTTTCTTTTTTTTTTCTGCCACATCTCTTTTTTCTAAATATTTCATATGTATTTATTTTTTTGTGGCAAATTTTTTCTTCTTTTTAAACTTTCTAGGTACAGACTGTCTCAACTGGGCAATCAGGCCACTTAAAAATCTGTTTTTTCTTTCGCAGCTTATACATTCAACTTTCGGCCTATACAAATCTTTTTGCAGCACCTCTTACTTTGGTAAGCAGAGGACATATGTAACAATCTTCTAAACAACATCTATCATGCACAAGAAAGTTTATAAGACATGCAATAACATGGGTCAAGTGAAAGTTTAAAAAGGTCTTGGCTAAATTCTTACTAACTCACATCAAAGAATCGGTCAAGGCTCAACTTGGCTCATTAGGGGATAATTTAGGGTCGGGAAAATTTTGTCGCGGTCATTTGGCTAAAAATCCCTAGTGCCTCCTATCATTTATCACAAATGACTCAAACTTATTGCAATTTTGCGGATAAACACTCTCAAAAGAAATAATAGGAAGTGTCCTACTTTAAGGCTCAAATCTAATTTAAGTGAGTGGTTTATAAAATTTCGATCCAACAAAGTTTATTTTTCGTCAACCCAAATTACATACACATATGTGCCTAGATCTAATTTTCACAAAGTCTACAAGCAAGCATATTGAAACACAAAAGCACAAATAAGACATGCTTGAGCATAGAAATCGGCGCATCAAAAATTAAAAAATTTGGCATACTTCGACACAAAATACCCCCCTCCTTACACTTAAAACTTGCTCGCCCTCGAGCAAGAAGAAATGACAAAACAAAAAAGAGAAGGCATGACAAAATAAAAACAAAAACACCCTCCTCACACTTGATCCCTACCAAGTGTAAGAACAAACTAACACAAAAAAAACAAAAAAAAAACAACAGACAAAAAAATAAAAGAAATAAACAACCCCTCCTTACACTTGAACCCTGTCAAGTGTAAGGACACAAAAGACTCACAAACACTAACTCAAAACAGAAAACAAAACCGAAAAACAAAAATTGGGGAGAAAAGTTACTTGGCGCCTCGCTTGGGCAAGCGAGGCAGTCAGCTCATCACAGTACGACGAATGGAAAATATCGGGCAACAGCTGCACTTAAGTAAACTGATCAAACTTAGCCAAGAATCTGAAAAAGAAGAACACACCAAGCATAAAATCATATGGAAACAAAGCACGAGAAAATAATGAAAATTACTAAAAACGCGGGTTGCCTCCCGGATGCGCCTCTCTTTACAGTCTTCGGCTAGACCATCTTTCAAGATCAATTGTGTGATGATATGAACAATGGAGTCTCATCCATTGCCTTGATCACCCGCTTCATCTTCTTCCCACGGTCTTTATACCACTTGAAATCGTCACAGGCCTTCTTCCGAAATTTTTCCTCACACGTGGTTGATGGCCTATCCATTTGCAAGATGATGGTAGTCTGCCCCTTGCTGCCCTTTTCTTGTCTCTTTCAGGTTCGAGCTTCAATCCCATGGTTTTCAGCCATTCTACTACAGAATCGTCTTGACTGGGCAACTGACACACACTGCTGACAGTCGCCAATTCTGGAGTTACGTATAAAGCCAAGATGCTTTCTCTGATCTCCTCATCCCTCATATCCTCGAGACCTGATTCGGTTAGCCCTTGAGTCATGGTGACCTCAATTTTATCCTGCATCACATACGTCTCAAGATATTCTTGGACAAAGCTTACAATGGACTCAGTAGAAAAAGCATCTTCATTTTCATGATCAAAGGGTTTCTTAAGTGCATCAGAAATGCGATGAACATAAGTTCCATTATGATATGCAACACTTATAGAACCCTCATCCACATTAATTATAGTCTTTACAGTATTTAAAAATGGCCTACCCAATTACACACCCGCAGTTCCTTCAACTTGCCTATCATTTGTGTCAATTACATAAAAATCAGCAGGATAGACAAAATTATTGATTCTGACTAAAATGTTCTCAAGTAAAACAATCGGAGCAATGCATGACCTATCCGCTAATTGAATAATCACCTTAGTGTATATTAACTTAGCTCCTACCAATTGATTATATACAGATAAAGGCATAACATTTATGGATGCACCTAGATCACACATTGCTTGTTTAATCATAACTTCACCTATTAGACAGGGCAGTGTAAACATACCTGGGATGGCACATTTAGCAGGCAGCATCTTTTGTATGATTGTTGATACTGTGTGGTCGAGCAAGACTTTTTCGGACTCGGGAACTTTTCCGGCAATGAAATCCTTCCCAAGTTTCCCAAACTTGGGAATCTTTACGGCTTCAAGGAAAGGGATATTAATATCCAATTTCTCGAACAACTTCAAGTAATTCATGCTTTCCTTGTTCGATGTTCTCTTGCTTTCAAAGCTTCCGAAAATGGTGGAGGTAGTATCGGTTCAGACTCCGATTAGCCAGTCGGAACAGTCTCCTCATCCTGTTCTACTTCAGAATCTTCAACATGCTGTTCTGCTGGGCAATAGGGCCGTGCAGGCTGTTCTGCGGCCTTCTTCTTCTCTATCAACCTTTTTAGGTGTCTCGCTTGCACAATCGGGCCATCCAGTTCTTTTCCTCCTCGCAGCGTAATCTGATTGCAGTTATGGGCATTTGGATTTGGCTATTTTTGAGCTTGTGAAGGTAAATGCTCGTGACCTCTCTTCAGATCTTGGAGTGAGCTGGTTATTTTGAACACTTGCTCGGACAGATTTTCCAAAGTAACTTGCTGATCCATCTTCAATTTTTGCATCTCTTCCTTCATGGCTTGAATCTCATTTTGATTTGAGATTATCTCCTTCTGCATCTGCCTCGGATATGTAATTGATTGCTTTTGAGAAGCAATCATCTCGCGCATCAGTTCTTCAAACGAAGAAAATCCCTGGTCTGCCTGGCCAGGTGATGGACCTTGCTGCTGATATATTCGATGGTGCAGAGGCTTGTAAGTTCGAGATGGTTGTTTAGCACAGCTTGTATCATTAGTGGGTATCTGGTGCAAATTGTTGTAGCGATGGATGAGTTGTTGTACTTGACTTTCTGGGAATTCCACTCGCTCGGGCAGTTGGGGACCCTTCTCTCCATCAATTTCCTTTTTACCACACATACTTAATTGACTAACATTTGCCATAGCATTCGGGTTAGGCTGAGTCTGAGCTGGAAGTTGTACTTGAGAATTTTTCATTTCTTGCATTGTAGAATTCAGCTTATTCATCTGCTTGGCCAAGTTTTCCATCGTAGTTTGTTGATCCTTCTTTGTTTGATTTATCTCCCGCTGCATTTGTTGTTGAAATGCAGTAGTGTCCTTCTGCGAAGAAACCATTTCGGCCAAAAGCTTTTCTAATAGATTCTGCTGCTCCGGTTGGGCAACCGGAGCACTCTACTGCTGAAACTGCCTTTGATGCAGAGGCCTATACGCCTGCTGATAGCTATGCTGATTAGGAGTCTGGTATGGCTGTTGATAACTCTGTTGTTGCTGGTATGATTGCTGAAATTGTTGTTGAGGTGGATTCCTTGGTTGAAATTGCTCTTCTGCTTGCCTCCAACGAAGGTTCAGATGAACCCCTTACTGTCCGCTCCAATTTCCAATTGTGTTAGCTTTTTCCCCCGGATATTGTAGTGACGTATGTCCTTTCTCTCCATGTTGGTCCCGAGAGTGAGTTCAGGTGTAGAGGGGGGGTGAATACACCTGAATCCAATTTTCTCAACTTTGAACACGAACAGTCCTATTCAGGATAATATCGTACTGAAATAATTCAGCAGACCAAATAACTGTTCTGAATCGTGTTAGACTAAAAGTCTGACTCTACTGAGATCTGCTAACTGACTGAGTCAGAATTCAGTGTCAACAGTAGAAATTCAGTGTGCGGAAATGTGTAGTCCCTAATCAGTTGAATGAAAAAACGTTTTATGCAAGTCTCAGTTCAGCAAGTGGTCAGTTCAGTATGCTGAGACAGTTGAATGATTTTAAGAAGATTTTCTGTATGAATAGTAAAATCAATGCAACAGTAAGAGAACGTAAGTAAGCGACACAGAGAGTTTTAAACTGGTTCGGATATCAATCGATCCTACGTCCACTGTCCTGAAAGTTCAGGAGGCTATTTATTATACTGAGTTAGTCTCAGTCAGCTTGTGCACAGGACAAAGCTGTGGCTTGGGGATTATACTAAGCAAGTCCCAGTTTATAAATGTATCAAACTAAAGTGTTTGACAAACTTCTCCAACAGTGAAGGAGTCCTTTTACAATAAGGATTGGGTTCAAATATGAACTCCTTCGTCTAAGCTATATGTGGTTTCGGTTGAGCTTAGGGTAAGAGGGATAGGGAACGAGAGTGTAGCTTCTAGAGCGACGAACAGATGAGTGTAGTTATAAGTTCATGTCACGTCGCTTGGATACTAGATGCTTGGTTGTCGGTTCAGCTTGGTTCCCTTACGAGCTAAAAGGTAGTCTTTCGCCGGAGATAGATCTTTAGATTCTTGCGGAAGACTTAGGCTTTTTGGTTAGGCTCGTTTTAATGCTCTGTGTGTTCTCGAGAGGTTTTTTTCGAGTTCGCGCTTGTCTTATGATCTCGGTTCTCGGTGAGCTT
Organism: Lavandula angustifolia; assembly: GCA_028984105.1. Lineage (NCBI taxonomy): Eukaryota > Viridiplantae > Streptophyta > Magnoliopsida > Lamiales > Lamiaceae > Lavandula > Lavandula angustifolia. The sequence continues at coordinate 8,050,933 of CM054819.1, read as the reverse complement.
CAATTCTTGAATGATCCCTCTATTTATAGAGAAGAGATTGGGAGAGATCCGTTGGAGACGATCTTCTTCTTCCTCTCTCTTTTGGTAGCAAACTGCTCTTTTGAAATAGGTAACAGTGTACTTTCCCACCTTTTTAGGTAAAGGGTTGACTGCAGCTTTAGCAGGTGAGAAGACACGTGTGTTCTTGTCATTCGTCGAGGTGGATAGAGTGGTTGAGACAGCACAGACATCAAGGCAAACTGAAGCTGACTTCTCTCTTCCTCGTATATGATAATGCTGATTGTCTTTCAAAAGTATTTGACAGTTCTGACTGTCTGCCGATGCTGAGTCTGATCCCGTATTCAGTAGGTAGATAGCTGGGGAAAGTCTACTGAAGATCAGCTCTGAGTTCAGTGAATTGCTCCTGTTGAGTCCAGTTCCACTGACTCTTTCAGTATACTGCTCCTGCTGAGTCCAGTATCACTGAGTCTTCTACTTCTGGTGTTAAGGCAGATAATCTACTAAGCGCCTTGATCAGAGCAGAGTGTCTACTGAGTTTGAAACCTCAGAGACAAATAAGGATTACAACGGAATGGTTCACCAATCAGATAGGGTTTTGGGATCTTCAAATCTTCTCAACAATCAGAGCACTAGGCTGCTGAGCATGGTTCAGTATAGAAGATAGAATCATTTCCCACTAAGTGAGACTATGCTGAGGACGGAATCATCACTCAACAATTTCCCCCTATTTGATGGTGCCAAAACCTATCAGCTATGCTAACACTACACATCAGTGGAGTTGTTCTAACAGTTCTAGACTACTGAGAAAACAGGGCAAAACACAATTTCCCCCATTACATAGAAACTAGACTAGCAGAATCTAACAAAGTAATAAACTGACAAGACAGTAAATAGAAGTGAGTGTGTGAGTCAGTAATCACTTCAGTGATTCTGAGTGTTAAAGCATAATACAAACACGGCTGGATAGACAACAAGTGGTTGTCAGAGCCAAAATCAGATTTGTATATATGAGTGATTCAGTCCAGTATATTTACAAATCTTGCTAAGCTAGGAGGAACAGAACTAAGCCTAGGAGCCCTTAAACTGCTTGATCCTGTCCATGAATCCTTGAGATTGCGTCTCTGGCAGTGGCACTCCATACATCCGGTATGTGTTCTTCCTCAGCTTCAAGTATTCAGCAAAGTCTGTTGGCTCATCTACGTCCAGTTCTCTTTTTGATGCAGCATACTTCACTTCAGCTTCTATTACCCCAAAGTGGATTGAGTCATTATTTCTTCTAGGTGGAGGTATGATTCTGGGCTCCGGAACACTGACTTCTATACCTTCAGATATGGCTTTATGCAAGTATATGTATAGATCAAGTTCAGTTATCATCATCCATTCTGTGTAGGCATCAGTCTTAGTCATGTTGGGCCAGAACCTCCAGAAATAATTGCGCTTGATGAACTCTATCTTTGAAGATTCCCATCTCTGAGTAAATTGAGCAGGTATCCAATTGTCTGTCTTTGGCCATTTGTGCGATTTCAGATCAGCTGGCTTCCTGAACCTTCTGTATCGATAAGGAATATCAGCTTTTGAAGGTACTCTCAGCCTGGCCTCTTCCTCAGTCCTTTTCCTCAGTGCTTCAAGGTCTGCCTCCCAGATTCTGTCTCGCGGCACCGAACTTGTCTAGCCTCTTCGCCTCTGTATAAGTATCTGTTCATTTGGTCGAATATGGCCTCAATCTCATCATCTTGGGCTTCAGTGGCTTTCTGAGGAATGTCTTCAGATTCAGCAGGGGTACTTGAATTTTCTTTTGACGTACCCTGCTTCTCAGTGCTTTGCTGCTTTTGCTCCTTCTCTTTCTCCCTATCTTCTTCATCATCGATAATGAGTTTCCTTGGAGGTACCCTAGCAGGCTTTCTTCCTCCTCGAGCTGGAGATTTTGTCTTTCCTTTGATAGGCTTAGACTTTGGTTTATTAGCAGCTTCTGTTTCAGCAATCTCCCTTGCCAGCTTCTCATCAGCTGCAATTTGAGCCTCCTCCTCAACTGAAATGTATCTCTTCGTTTTCTTGGCTGGAGGGGTCGGGAGAGTCAGCACTTTCTTGCCTTTTCCCTGAACAAGTGGAGGGAGAGGAGCCTCTTCCTCTTCTGACTCTTCCTGCTCAGCATACTCTGCAACCTCCTTGATAATATCAGTCGGAGTCTAGGTTGCATGAGTAGCCTGGGTTCCTGAGCCACTTGGGCCAGTCTCAGCTGTGCTCGCAGCCAAGACACCCTGGGCCTTACCCTCTGTCTGAGTCTGAGTCCTGCTTATCTCAGTCACGGACTTGGTCTTTTTCTCAGATCTCAGTGAAGTTGTCCCCTTAAGTAATTTGGCAGTAGTTTTGGTAGGGGTCGGCTTCTCAGTACTCTTCTCTTTTCCTTCCCCCTTTTTGGCATCATCAATTACAGCCGGGGTAGGGACGAGTACCTTCTTGTCTAGGCGTTCGTAGACAGCGGACAGTTCGTCCAGTCTGTCATGGATCTTTGTCAGCGCCAAGTGCAGCTCATTCCTCTCATTAGTCAGTTCCTCCGAGTATTGCTTATGGGAGAGGTCAGCTGTTGCCTTGAATTCTGTCAGCTTCTCAGAAATCTTATCCTCCACGACCAGTTGAATGTTGTCACGTCGGATTTCCGTGGCCTGGGCTTGTTCAGTGAAGGACTCAGTATGAGTGGACATTGAAGCCTTGAATGCTTTGAGAAGTTGGGCTTGTCCTTCCTGAATGATTATGAGTTGATCATCAAACTGCTTCTGCTGCTTAGCCGAAGCTTCGGATACAATTGCAGAGATATCAGGGGCGGCTGATTTTGATACTGATGTTTTCAGCCCCTGTAGCTCAGTGGTTGTGGCTAGCGTAGTCTGTTTCCACACCTTGTAGACGGCCTTCGCAAGAGCTCGATTCTGGATTCCCTGAGCGGTGAGAGCTTTTGCTACGGATCGAGATCTCTTAGTAGTTGGGCTGGGCGCTGCTTCGTAAGTCAACTCCAGCAAGAGCTTAGCGGGCTCTGCTGAGGACGAAGCACCAGCCGTGGACTTCGCAGGTCCAAGGATACGAAGTGAAGGTTGAGCTTGTTCAGTAGCATGTGTATCCTTGTCCTGAGGATTTCCCTCATCAGGCTTTCCAGAGCCTAAATCACTGGGTGGATCTTGACCATCGTGGTCTGATCCATCTGAGGGTGCTGAGCCGGTTGCTAGCTGCCTGTCATGTATCATTGCCAGCATAGCAGCCCTCAGGTTCTCCATGGTGCTGAGGTCAGCAGGCTCAGAGTAGCCTATTTGCTCCCTCAACTTCAATTCTTCTTCATGAAGCTGCTGGCAGGAGTAGTGGAGTACTAGACGTTGTAGATGGGGCCACTCCTGAAATCGCAGCAACATGTGGAGCCTTGCTGATTTTGCAATGAGCAACAAATCAGAGTAGTCAGCAAGCTCTGGAATCTGTTGAAGAATCTCTCGGGATGCTCTGGATACGATCACTGAAGCTTCCATCCCAATCGTCTCTTCTTCAGATGCTGTCTCAGACTCCAAGTCTATGGGAGACGCCGTCGAGTCTCGGCCAGGAGGCACACTGCTGAGTGGTGGAACTGAGAGGGGGCTGTCAAGACGCTGAATCTCTTCGCTATGTGCTTCTGTAGCATCCCCTTGTTCCACTTCTATGGGTTCCTCAGTGGAGACGGCCTTCTCCACTGATTGAGTCTTCTCAGATGATTCTGACTCGTCTATCAGCCGCTGAGGCTGAATAGGTTGCTGAGTAGCCTGAGCAGCAGGAACTTCAGGAGAGACCTCAGGTTCAGTAGGCACGTCCGGAATGGCTTTCCTCAGTTTCTTAGCTGGTGCCTTTGGAGTTTTTGCTGGAGGTGTTCTCTTCTTCAAGGGTGTAGCCTGCTGAGGCTTAGTCTGCTGAGTCTCGGCTGAGGGACCTGACCCGATCTGCTGAAGAGCAGCAGTCTTGTTGTGGAATCTGACCTTCTTCACATTAAAATACTCATTGTCATTGTAGGTTATTGGTTCAGATCCGCAGACATCCTCTATCATTATGGACAGCTTCAGTCCATAAAGAAGCTTGCCCTTTACACTCAGCGTGTAAGAGGCCTTGTCGAATTTGGCCGCCTGAGCCATGAATTCACGGATAAAGAACTCCGTCCAATTGATCTGAGCTCTATCATATATGGCCATCATGAGCTGGATCTTGGGCCTCGATACTTGATCGAATGAGCCTGCTTGGCTGGTCAGTAGCTACGTCACAATATAAGCCAAAGCTCTGTACTGAGGCAGCATGTTGTTTTTAGGAAAAGCAGCTCTGAAGGTCGTGGGCTTTCCACAGAATATTGTCAAGTAGTCATCTACAAGATCATCATTGTACCCTACAGTACTGGCTCCTTCAGAAGGCAGATCAAAACTTCTCTTTAGCGCCTCCTTGATTGATATTTGCTTCAGTATCGGATAAGCATCCTTAATCTTGTGAACGGCCAATCTTCCGCTTATGTCCCCGCCTACTGAGTCAGAGTTAAGATAAACTTCGGCCACCTGCCTCGGGAGGAAGTATGTCGGCTTCCTTGAAAGAAAACTTTCAAGTCCTGACTCTCTAAGAGCTGAGAAGATCTCGTCCATATAATCGAGATCACAGGCGTCGAACTCCATGGTTGGCTCGAACCAAACACAGTCCTTGTCCAGGATTTCTTGCATGTTAACTGGAGTAGACACCGAAACATATTTACTTGCCATTGTACCTGTTACACGAGCATTTATCAGTATCGATTTAAATAAAACAGTTTGTATAGCGATTCTGAAAAAGAAAATTAATTCGTGTAGCAGTTGTAATAAGCATACCGAAAGAGAGATTGAGATTCTGAAAGAATATGCAAGAGGGGATTGCAAGAAATGATCTCAGAATTTTCGGATGCAGAGGATTTTAAGTGTGGTAATGGCGATTTCTAAAGATACGATGGAATATAAGTCTATCGTGAAGATGAACCGTTTCTGATCTAAGGCTGAGTTTAAACTTGCTTTATGAGATGGACGGTCAAGATTAAAAGATATATATTAAGTAATGATCACATATGCCGCCTAAGTCAAAGCCAGTTGTAAATATGCCTAAGTAGTAACTGTGAAAAGACAATCATTTAATGCGTGCAGAGTTCAGCAAACTTATGGATGGAATGCCGTGCAATAAATATAAGCCATTAATAATAAATGACAAAATTAGGATATTTAATAGCATGCTGAATCTTCATCATAAATGCATTACTGTTTTATTCGTTACTACTGAGTAGAGATACGCAAACCTGTCAGCTGAACATAGTAGTCAGCTGATACCTCGTGTAGATGGTTTTCTGTCTCTACGTACTGAATTTACTCAGTATTGAGAGTGATCATTCCCCCTTACTGAATGATCCTCTCCTGGAACCTTCTTACTGATTGGGGTCAGTAGGATCCAACAGACCTAGCTCTATTGAAAGTTCTCTGAATCTGGATTCAGCTAGAGGCTTGGTCAGTATATCAGCCCTTTGTTTGTCAGTATGGATTTTCTCCATTCTGATATCCTTCTTTTCGACATGGTCACGAATGAAGTGATGTATGATGTCCACGTGCTTGCATCTTGTGTGAAGTACAGGGTTCTGAGTAATTGCAATGGCACTGGTACTGTCGCAGAAGATTGGCACTTCATTTTGAGTGACGTCATAGTCTCGTAGCTGCTGTCTCAGCCAAAGGATTTGGGCGCAGCAACTTCCGGCAGCCATGTATTCAGCTTCAGTAGTTGATGTAGCTACTGAGTGTTGTTTCTTTGAAAACCATGAGATCAGCTTACTGCCAAGGAACTGACATGTTCCTGAAGTTGATTTTCGGTCGATTCTACATCCTGCATAGTCAGCATCAGAGTAACCAGTTAGTTCAATATTATCATCAGCTGGATACCATAAACCCATGTCAGGTGTTCCTCTAAGATAGCGGAGAATCTTCTTTGTTGAGTCCATATGGCTCTGCTTCGGATTTGCCTGAAATCGAGCACAGACACCTACAGCATAAGTTATGTCAGGACGTGTTGCTGTTAAGTATAATAATGAACCAATTACAGCACGATATTCAGTTTGGTCTACTGATACTCCCTCTTTATCAAGATCAATCTTCATATTAGTGTTCATCGGGATCTTGATAGGTTTGCCGGATGTGCAACCGAATCTTTTGATGAGGTCTCGAGTGTATTTGCCTTGATTAATGAACGTCCCCTTTTCAGATTGCTTGACTTGAAAACCAAGGAAGTAGTTCATTTCCCCCATCATTGACATCTCGAACTTATCCTTCATCATCTTTTCAAATTGCTGACACATAATGACATTCTTTGATCCAAAGATGATGTCATCCACGTAGATTTGCACCAGTAATAGGTCTTCTTTCAGTCAAATGCTGAATAGAGTGCGATCTACTGTGCCTTTCTGAAAACCTTTCTGAAGAAGGAACTCAGATAGGGTATCATACCAAGCCCTGGGTGCTTGTTTTAACCCATACAGAGCCTTCTTGAGTCTATAAACTTGATGTCCCTGCTGAAAGCCGGGCGGTTGTTCCACATAGACTTCTTCTTTCAGTACGCCGTTCAGGAACGCAGACTTCACATCCATTTGATATACTTTGGATTTTTTATGTGTTGCGTAGGCTAGGAATAGTCTGATTGCCTCCAATCTTGCAACTGGAGCAAAAGTTTCATCGAAATCTATTCCCTCAGCTTGACAGTAGCCTTTAGCCACGAGTCTTGCTTTGTTCCTTACTACAACGTTGTTTTCATCTCGCTTGTTCTTAAAGACCCATTTTGTTCCAATTGCACGTTGATGCATGGGTCTATCAACAAGTTCTCAAACATCGTTTCGTTTGAACTGATTTAGCTCCTCCTGCATGGCTATGATCCAGTCAGCATCTTTCAGTGCATCCTCAATCATCTGAGGCTCTTCAGTGGACAAGAAGCAGGAGTATAATGCGCTTTCTCCTTGACAAAATCTGGATCTTGTCTTGACATGTGCTGAAGGATCTCCAATGATTAGATCAGCAGAGTGAGCATCTAGCAATGTTCTACGATGTTTTAGCTCTTCATCTGAAATTTGATCAACACGGATAGTAGGTGAGTTAGGCATTTCAGTTGTACTATTCTGAGATTGAAGAATTTCAGTAATAAGAGTGTGATCTACTGAGTCACCAGGTTCAGGGGCATTCAGCTCAGGAACATTGCTAGATGTTCCCCCTAAGTTGTTACTCTCAGTAGTGGTCTCAGTTACCTCTTGGGTTTCTTCATCGACCTGAGTTACCTGGGATTGATTTTGTTCGGGAGAATCAATCTGCTCAGCTACTTGCTCTGCTGGTTGAGATTCAGTAGACTTGTCTTCAGTTTCTTCGTCTGAATCATCATCCCAACATAGCTGGATCTTTTTAGGTTTGTCTTTTAAGCTTAGATCCTGTAGCTGCTTACTGATGTCCTCAGATTCAGAGTTAGAGTTATTGCTCCTGTCTTCAGTAGCAAACTCATTAAAAACAACATGAGGGCTTTCCTCCAAGCAAAGAGTCCGATAGTTGAATACTCTGAAAGCTTTGCTGACCCGAGAGTATCCTAAGAAAACTCCCTGATCTGACTTGCTATCAAAAGTCTTCAGTTGATCTTTCCCATTATTGTGGATAAAGCATGAACAACCAAAGATATGGAAATAAGATAAAGAAGGCTTCCTACAGTTCCATAGTTCATATGGTGTCCTCTTATCTTCGCTTTGTCGGTAGAGATCGATTCCCGAGTATAACATGCGGTGTTGGTAGCTTACGCCCTGGAATTTGGTTGGGAGTCCCGAAGCTGCGAGTAGAGTTCTAGGTTGCTTCTTTGAGAGTCCTGTTCTTTCGTTCAGCAACTCCATTTTGCTGAGGTGTGCGGGCAGCCGATGTCTCATGCTCTATTCCTTCTGCTTTGCAGAACTCCTCTACCATGGAATTAAGGAACTCAGTTCCTCTGTCTGAACGTATTTTTCTAATTTCGGTGTTCTTCTCGACACTGAGCCTTTTCAGAAGCGTTGGTAACTCTGTTTTGACGTCAGACTTGTTTGCAATGAATATGACCCATGTGTAGCGTGAGTAGTCATCTATGACCACTAAAGCATATTTCTTGCCTCTGATCATCACTGGGGAGACTGGACCGAATAAATCCATATGTAGCAGCTGAAGGATTCCATCAGTGGAAGGAGATGGAACGGGTGGATTTTGTTTCTTTGTTTGCTTTCCCTTCAGACATGCTTCACACTGAGTGTCTCTGCTGAATACTTCATTCGGTAGTCCCCTTGCTAGAGTGTTTCTAGCTAGCTTGTTGAGCGTCTTAAAGTTGAGATGGTTGAGTCTTCTATGCCATAGCCACCCCGTCCGGTTGTCATTTTTCGCCAATAAGCAAGCTTCAGGTTCAGCTGAGTTCCAGTCAGCCACATATATGTTCTTTCTGCGTGAACCTGATAACACTGTTTTCCCTGTGGATTTATCAATAACATCACGTAAAACCGGCGTCAAATATCACTCTATTCGAGTTATCACAAAATTGACTAACAGAGAGAAGATTATGCTGAAGTCCTTCAACATATGATACTCTTGGAACTTTGGCAGTCTCAATGCTGAGTGTTCCATATCCTCTAGTATAGCCTTTGGCATTGTCTCCAAACTCGATTCTGGGTCCTTCTTCAGAGATATAATTCTTCAGTAGACTCCTTTGGTATGTCATGTGTCTTGAGCATCCGCTGTCCACATACCATGGGTCTTTACGCACCTGCAAAACAGAATTATATTCAGGTACCTTTTATTTTTGATTTTGGGTCCTTAGATGTTAGTTTTAGTAACCCAAATCTGTCTAACAACCCTGGTGGTTTCAGATAGTTTCTTTCCACTTGAGTCAATATACTTGACCACTGGACTGGTCAGAGCTGACTTCTTAGGCTGTTCAGGTTCAGGAGTCCGGATCTTCTGAGTTGGTGGACTGCTGACCTTTGCCTTTTGTGCGTTTTTCTTCTTTTTCTGACTCTTGGAGCCTCTTCTGACTATAGGATCATAGTAATATGACCCATACTGAGCTGGATGTGTCAACTGAGGTGGTCCATACCGATCAGCCCACTTAACTTTGCTAGTTCCCCCTTGACTGAACTGGGGTGTTTGAGTACTGATCTTCTGGTCAGAATAATGATGCGTAGGATGAGGTGCTTTCATCTTTTGTTTGTTCTTTGCTGAGGGGTCCAGAACATTTGCATTGATTGTTTCTCCTCGAACAAACCTATCAGTTAGATGCACTTCTGAGTGTACGGGGGCAGATGAGGAAGCTTCCTGGTTGAAGCCAAGTCCTTCCTTACAGTGCTTGGGCTTGTTGCTTGCTAGCATGGCCTCCAGCTTCTTTTCAGCGCCCATGTAACGCTCAGTCATCAGGCTTTTCCAGACATCATCACTTTTCTTCAGTGTATCATGTTTGGTCTGAAGTCCTGATAGTTCTTGCTTCAGAAGACTCAGTTTAGTATCTTTCTGAGTCAAGTCATTGGTCAGAACTGAAATCCGATCTTCTTGATGCTGAGACTTGGCCATCAGAGAGTTTATCTCCTCCCTGAGTCTCAACACAAGTCCTTCGGCTTCAGTAGCAACCTCACTCTCCTGAGAAAGTCTCTGATTCTCCACTTTCAGGGTATCCAACTCCTGAAGAGTCTTACTGAGCTGCAGACTCATTTGAATTTGTTCATCTAATAATTCTTCATAGGCGGTCGTGATGTCCAAATTCCCATCCGCACTTCGAAAACGATTGTCGTGTGTGCAGTGTGAAGAGGAATTAAGTGGTTCATGAGAGTTAACTCATCCTCTTCTCCTGCCATTAGGCACTTTTAGTTGTTTCTTCAGCTTCAAGCTCTAAGGCCATGAAAGCTGCTTCATCGTCAGATGAGTCCATAAAGGAGTCGACTTCTTCTGAGTCGTCTGAGATTTCGCCGGCTATGTAGGATTGTCTTTTCTGGGCGAATTTCTCTCTCCTTGCCTTACGTGTTGCGCGTTCAGCACTACTTAGCTCAGGACAATCATATTGATAGTGTCCTGGCTTTTTGCAGTTGTAGCAAGTGATGACTCTTTTGTCTTTGCTTTCACTATCCTTTGATGGTGCTGAGTCATCCTTCTTTCTGCATTTAGAAGATTGTGAGTCAGGAGTGCGTTTTGGTGTATAATCTGACTTACCTTTTGTGTCTCGGTATGCTTTAGTCAGTTTTCTGCGCCTCTCCTTCTCCTTCTGATACTTCACAGCGAGCAATGCATACTTCTGAGCGAGACTTCCTTCTTGTAGATCATTGAGTGAAGGTTCAGTCTTACTCGTTGTCTTGCTCATCGCTGGAGATGCTGCGCTGACTGATGCTTTGAAGGCATGGTCAATTTTATTGTCAGCTTCAGCTCTTTGCTTTCGTTGAGGTCTGTCGAACTCAAACTCTTCTGCCTGAAGTTCTGAAAAGATATGGTCAGGAGAGACAACTTCTAAATCAGAATATCGCAATAAAGTGGCAAAAGGTGTCCAGTGTCCGTCCGGCAGTGCCCTCAGTATCTTGAGATTCATTTCTCGGTTGCTGAATGTCTTTCCCAGCCCATTGATGGAATTCATCAGATTCGTAAATCTGACGTTCAGATCTTTTATTTTGTCACCAGGCATGAGAGACAAACTTTCCAGCTTTTGGAGTTCCAGCGCCAGTTTGTTAGCTTTTATCTTCTGAGTTCCACGACTCAGTAGCTCTAGAGCGTCCCAGAGTTCCTTTGCCGTTTTGCATTCCTGAACCCTGCCAAGATAAGAATCACTAAGAGTGGTCAGTATGGCATTTCTGGCGACTCGGTCTAAGTTGTGAAGCTTCTTCTCTTCAGGAGTGAAGAGACTTCTGTCTTTAGGGATCTTCTTCCCAGTCACCATTCCTCCTCCTTCAGCTGGGGCCTGAGTCACGACACTATCGATCATGGGAACAATAGGTCCATCTTCAAGCACTTCAGTCATACTATCATGGAGGGATGTCAGATGTGCTTCCATTCTGACTCGCCATACTCCATAATTCTCTACCGAGAACATGGGTACCATTCTTATACCTGACATATCAGCCATATAAAAATAATGATATGAATGTAGAGTGATATGCAGTGAAGAAACGTTTTCTCTAGATCCGTTCAAGTAGACCAGTTTCAAGATAACAAGAGTCTTAAAGAACTCCTGCTCTGATACCAATTGTTGGTCCCGAGATTGAGTTCAGGTGTAGAGGGGGGGGTGAATACACCTGAATCCAATTTTCTCAACTTTGAACACGAACAGTCCTATTCAGGATAATGACGTACTGAAATAATTCAGCAGACCAAATAACTATTCTGAATTGTGTTAGGCTAAAAGTCTGACTCTACTGAGATCTGCTAACTGACTGAGTCAGAATTCAGTGTCAACAGTAGAAATTCAGTGTGCGGAAATGTGTAGGCCCTAATCAGTTGAATGAAAAAATGTTTTATGCAAGTCTCAGTTCAACAAGTGGTCAGTTCATTATGCTGAGACAGTTGAATGATTTTAAGAAGATTCTCAGAATGAATAGTAAAATCAATGCAACAGTAAGAGAACGTAAGTAAGCGACACAGAGAGTTTTAAAGTGGTTCGGATATCAATCGATCCTACGTCCACTGTCCCGAAAGTTTAGGAGGCTATTTATTATACTGAGTTAGTCTCAGTCAGCTTGTGCACAGGACAAAGCTGTGGCTTGGGGATTATACTGAGCAAGTCCCAGTTTACAAATGTATCAAACTAAAGTGTTTGACAAACTCCTCCAACAGTGAAGGAGTCCTTTTACAATAAGGATTGGGTTCAAATATGAACTCCTTCGTCTAAGCTATATGTGGTTTCGGTTGAGCTTAGGGTTAGAGGGATAGGGAACGAGAGTGTAGCTTCTAGAGTGACGAACAGATGAGTGTAGTTATAAGTTCGTGTCACGTCGCTTGGATACTAGATGCTTGGTTGTCGGTTCAGCTTGGTTCCCTTACGAGCTAAAAGGTAGTCTTTCGTCGGAGATAGATCTTTAGATTCTTGCGGAAGACTTAGGCTTTTTGGTTAGGCTCGTTTTAATGCTCTGTGTGTTCTCGAGAGGTTTTTTTTTAGTTCGCGCTTGTCTTATGATCTCGGTTCTCGGTGAGCTTCAATTCTTGAATGATCCCTCTATTTATAGAGAAGAGATTGGGAGAGATCCGTTGGAGACGATCTTCTTCTTTCTCTCTCTTTTGGTAGCAAACGGCTCTTTTGAAATAGGTAACAGTGTACTTTCCCACCTTTTTAGGTAAAGGGTTGACTGCAGCTTTAGCAGGTGAGAAGACACGTGTGTTCTTGTCATTCGTCGAGGTGGATAGAGTGGTTGAGACAGCCATGAGACTTCAAGGCAACCGAAGCCGACTTCTCTCTTCCTCGTATATGACAATGCTGATTGTCTTTCAAAAGTATTTGACAGTTCTGACTGTCTGCCGATGTTGAGTCTGATCCAATATTCAGTAGGTAGATAGCTGGGGAAAGTCTACTGAAGATCAGCTCTGAGTTCAGTGAACTGCTCCTGCTGAGTCCAGTTCCACTGACTCTTTCGCATATCTTGCTCCCGCCGAGTCCAAGATCACTGAGTCTTCTACTTCTGGTGTTAAGGCAGATAATCTACTGAGCGCCTTGATCAGAGCAGAGTGTCTACTGAGTCTGAAACCTCAGAGACAAATAACGATTACAACGGAATGGTTCACCAATCAGATAGGGTTTTGGGATCTTCAAATCTTCTCAACAATCAGAGCACTAGGCTGCTGAGCATGGTTCAGTATAGAAGATAGAATCATTTCCCACTAAGTGAGACTATGCTGAGGACGGAATCATCACCCAACACTCCACATGCGTGATCGGTAATTGATCTGCTTGAAGCAGAAGCGTTATGCTTAAGTAATAAGTCGAGCTTGTCTTGCAACAGGCTGGATTTTGCCTCCACCTTACTATCAATCTCATCCATGTAGTCGGAATGAGACCAATTGACAGCTCTCCTTGTTGGTCTCGACCCCTTATATTGTGAGGTGGATTCCGCAAGTCCTTCAATTATACTACGTGCATCTTCGTACAGGCTTGTATGGAAATTCCCTTTCAGACCGATATCGACCATAGCTTTTGCTTCGTCTGTCATCCCTTGATAGAAAATCTGTAGAAGCTCCACATCCGAGTAGCCATGGTTCGGACAACTATCGACAAGTCGTCCAAATCTCTCCCAGTATCTGCCGAAGGTTTCGTCGATCTCTTGAGCAATCCCGAAAATCTGCTTCTTTAATGCATTTGTCTTCGACTGCGGGAAGTATTTCTTCAAGAAAACCGTACGCATCTGGGCCCACGTCGTGATCGTGTTCTGGTTTAAACTTGTGCTCCGTCTTGGAGAGTGAATGGAAATGCCTTGAGCTTGAAAGCGTCCAAGTAGCCCTGCCGGTGCAGATTACACACTTGGTTGAACGACGCCAAAAAGGCATTTGGATTCTCGTTCGTCCTTCCATAAAACTTCGCGCATGGCAGCGACATGTTCAGCTTGACATCAATTTGTTCTGAGTAGTGATTTGGATTGGACTGGGTAGGTCCGCTCCCATGTCAAGCGATCCTGTATTCATCCTCAAGGGTTGTGAATTGTGCACTTCCTCCATCTCTTCCTCCTCTGATTCTGAGCTTGTTACTGGAGTATTTTTCCTTGTTTCATCGAACACGACAGTCTCTATTTCTGACGCGCTGTTTTGATCAACGGCGTCTGTTCTGTCTCCCGATCGGGTAGTTGAGATGTCAGCTGCCTTGGACAAATTCTGTTGCTTTTGCAGCTTTGTCTTCTTCCAATTACACTTTGTTGTTTTCTCGATCTCAGGATCATAAATCAGATTAGGGTTGGAAGACCTGCTCATGCAACATCAAAAAGCACAAAAAAGATTAGTAGAAAAAGTAAAGAAAACTAGTTAACACCGTTTCGCGGCTACGGCGCCAATTTGGTGATCGTTGTATTGCACCAAATAATCCTGCAAAATTAGAGAATTATATCAGTATAGTTCACAGGGTATCGAGCATAGGGAACGGACGACTAGAACTTTTATTTTCTACTTATCTGTGGTTTTGGTTAGCAACCACGCAAGATTTAGGTTTCCTATGAAACTAAGAAATTGTAAAACTGAAAGAAATTATAAAAACTAAAAACTGAAATTAAACTGTATGAATTGGGCAATTGAAAGGCAGGTCCAGCAGAGTATTCACACACACGTTATTCCAATCCTCGGCACTTAATATGAATTAATCTCAAGAATCTACTAGTTATAGACCACCGTAACTTAAACTGCGTGATCCTCACTCCCACTTACTTAGTCGGGAACTGTCATGTTGGGCATCGAAACAGCTACTTGCCTAACCTATCTACAACCTACGTTGTTGGGCAATCAATAGATTTAATAGCTAGACAGCTTTAACGAACTAAGGGAGCCTAGTATAGGAGCCTACTCGTATGTTGGGCATATAATAGTCTCCTATCGGTTAAATCCAATTATCCTAATGAATAATTTGCTACTTACCTAGCCTTGTTTCACAAGAAACGATGGAAGTACTAAGTTAGCTACAGACTGCGCAACCTATGGTGGCCAATCCTAAATTACTAGTCATATTAAATAAACCAGAATTAACCCGAAACCCTTTTGATTAATTATTCAAACCTAAGCCTCATGTTGTGTTCACGTGTGCATTCACATTCTGCCGGACCCTAAAAAGTTTAGCTACTCATGCAGACGCTTCGGTTGGGCAACTGGGACAGTTTACAAAACAGAAACATAAACACGAATAACCCTAGATCTAGCATGAATGAAATTTAAATTAACTAAGGCACGTAGTAACAGAATGTTTAAACCTACGAAATTAAACTAGAACTTGAATTAAAATATTAACAAATGTTCAAACGTAAATATTAAGTTCCTACGAAAACGACTTAACTACGAAATGAAATTCAAACTAGAGATTCAAACTACGAAATTGAAAAGTATAAATGATGAAAATTAAATAATGTTTCTTCTTCAACTATCAACTACGGAAGTGTGGAAATGGAATGGCGGTCGGCAGTCTTCGGCGTCAATGGTTTGGCGGCGGCGGAAATAGATCGGCGGCGTGAATGAACGGAAGTGAAGGAGCGGGTATATGTGGGCATAAGGTCTGATTTCGTGCTCCTTCCTCTCTTTATAGACTCCATTTCTTCTTCTCCAAGCTAGGTCAAATCTTTCTTTGATAAGGAAAGGGATTTGGATACATAAGGAAATAATATCTTTCCTTATCTACCACAAAATATCTTCAAGATTCTTTCCTTCTCAACAAATCCGCACCCACGTCATCAATTCCGTGCCTTTTCATCATCAAAAATCGCCAAATATTATCCTCGTCATCATGCCACGTCAGCACCTAAAACCTATATTTTCCGCCATTGCGAGTGCACTGGTTGGCCAATTGACGCACTTTTCGGCCTGAAATTAATAAGTACGAAAACTACTCATCAGTGGGCTAAGTCAGTAGCTTCTGCCCAAAAAAAATTCGGTAGTCCAACGTCTGCTAGTAACGTTCTTGCTGCTTCTTTAAGTGTTCTGTTCTTTCTTTCAGCAAGCCCGTTCTGGTGAGGCGTGTATGCGACTGACGTCTTGTGCTGAATTCCTTCAGCTTTGCAGTACTCTTTCATCATAGAGCTGCGGAATTATGTGCCTCGATCTGAGGGTATTCTTTATATTTTGATATCCTTCTCTAAGCTGAGTCGTTTTAGTAGTTTAGGCAGTTCAGTCTTCACATCAGACTTATTGGCGATGAAGATCACCCATGTATATCTCGAGTAGTTATATATAACCATGAGAGCATATTTCTTGCCTCTGATTATCAATTGGACTAAATGGCCCGAATAAATCCATGTGAAGTAGCTAAAGGACTCCATCAGTAGAGGGTGACGGAATAGGCGGATTGCTTGACTTTGTCTTCTTTCCCTTCAGTCATGCTTCAAAATTTATATATCGTTTGTATACTTCATTGGGCAGTCCTCTGGCTTTTCAATCTCTTGCCAGCTTTTTCATAGTTTTGAAGTTCAGGTGATTAAGTCTTCTGTGCCATAGCCAGATTGTTTTATCATATCACTTAGTCTATGAATTTAGGTAGACTTCAGGCTCGGCGGTATTCCAATCTGCAACGTAGATACGATTTTCCCTGTATATTTATCAATAACATCACAGAAGGTTATCACATAATTGATTGACTGAAAGGAGATTATGTTGAAGTCCTTCAACATATGTTAATCTAGGAACTGTGGTAGTTCTAATGTTCAATGTTCCATATCCCCTTATGTATCCTTTGGAGTTGTCACCAAATTTAATTATGGGTCCTTCTTGTTGAACGTAGTTGGTCAGTAGATTCTTCTAGTATGTTATATGTCTCGAGCATCCATTGTCCATGATCTAAGGGTCCTTATGCACCTGCAAAATGAAAATAATTTCAGGTACCCTTTAGGTTCAGGTTTGGTGTTCAGATGTTAATAGTTTTTAGGAACCCAAATCTGTCTAACAACACTGACGGTTTTAGACAACTTCTTTCCTTTCTCATCAACAAATCTCACTGAAGGATCTGGAGATGCTGACTTCTTGACCGACTGAGGTTCAGGAGTCATATTCTTCTTCTGAACTTTTGGACTTCTCCTGACCTTGGACTCGTAGTAGTATGATCCATACTGTGCTGGATGAGTCCACTTTGGTTCCCCATATTGTTCAGCCCATTTGACCTTAGTTCCCCCTAAATGTGATCTAGGTGTTCTAGGCCTTGAACTTCTAGCCATCTACTGATTCTTCGGTTGAGGTGCTTTCAGCTTTTGTATGTTCCTTGCTTGAGGATGTGAGCATTCTCCATACTTAGTTTTTCCTTGAACAAACCTCTTTGTTAACTTGTCTGAGCTTTTATGTGCTGAAGTGGGTGCCTCGCTAAAGTACCCAAGTCCTCCCTTAGTGAAGGCTGGTCTTTGAGTTCACAATATAGCTTCAAGCTTCTCTTTTGATCCAAGGTATTGCTCAGTCATTAAGGTTCTCCAAACCTCATCACTTTTCTTCAACGCCTCGTAGTCAGCTCTGACTTGTGTAAACTTCTAATTTAAACAGGCAATTTCGGTATCTTTCTCTAAAATATCTTTGGTCAGGACTGAGATCTGATCTTCTCGTAATTGAGATTTGGTCATCAGAGAGTAAATCTCTTCCTTTTGTCTCAAAACAAGTCCTTCTGACTCAGTAGAAACTTGACTTTCATTGAAAGTCTTTGATGTTCAGCTCTTAGGAGTTCCAGCTCTTAAACTGTCTTATTGAACTGAGTGCTCATCTGAATCTGCTCTTCCAAGAGTTCTTCATAGGCTAGAACCACGTCTAAAGGTTCTTCTACAGCTTAGCATGTGTCGTGTGTGCCAGGTGAAGAAGAATTTATATAGGGATTAGAATTTACCTCAGCCTCTTCCCCCGCTATCAAACATTGTTCAGTTTCTTCAACTTCAATTGCTACGAATTCGGCTTCATCATCTGATGAATCCATGAACATTTCTTTCTCGTTTGTGTAATCAGATATTTCTCTGGCTACATAGGCCTGTTGCCTTTTCTTGGCAAATTTCTTTCATCTGGCCTGCCATCAACTCTTTCAGCAGCCGAGAGCTCAGGACACTTGTACTGATAATGTCCTATGTGTTTGCAGTTATAACACGTTGACGTTCTGCCCTCTCTTCTAGATGTTTCATTCTTAGTGCTGGCAGTTGTGTCCGTGTTCCTGCATTTATTTTGAGAGTTAAGTTCTTGTTTCTTTTTACAACTATCATTCTTACCTTGAGAGTTCTTGGTAACTCTTTTCAGTTTTCTGAACTTGTCTTTCTCTTTTTGATACTTCAGAGCTAGGAGAGTAAATTGTTCTGCAAGGCTATCAGCAGTTGGAATTTGCATGGTGCTTGCCGCTAAATTACTTACTGATGGACTAGCTTTTAGTGTGCTGATTGTTGCTTTATACGCATGATCCATTGTGTTGGGAGATGATTCAGCAGTAGATTGTTTAGAAGATTTGGCTGATCCCAAAACCCTAATTTAATCGGTGAACCATTCCTTTGTAATTGTAACGCCTTGGTCTCTTAGAGTTTTAGATTCAGTAGACTTTCCTTCAGCATGGACCAGGCTCAGAAGTTCTGTCTGTTGTACCCTCAGTAGACCATCCACCTCAATACCATGTAGTGAAGACTCAGTACTGCTGGACTGACAGGAACAGCATACTGAGAGGTGTTCAGATTCCGTAGTGCTAGACTCGGCGAGAGCAAAGATATCGAAAGAGTCGGTATAACTGGACTCGGCGCAGAGCGGTTCATCGAACTCGAGTCGACCTTCAGTAGAGTTGAACTCAGTAGGAGTATACTACTGAACCCCAGGTCAGACTCAGCAACGGCCAGACAGTCTCCTTGATTGTCAGAAGTTTTCTATGTCAAATCAGTAGAGTTGTCCGAGGCTGTACGCATCAGAGAAGTCAGCTTCAGTATCTGCCTTGAAGTTTAAATGTCTCAACAACTCTCTACACCTCGACCAATGACAAGCAACCAACTGTCAAAGTTCTGGTAAAAAACTGCAAGTCAACTACTTTCCTAAAAAAGAGGGTAGACTCTGCACGATTTCTAAAAGAGCCGTTAGCTACCCAAAGAGAGAGAGACGTAGACAGTTCTTCTACAATGGATCTATCCATAGCTCATCTCTATAAATAGAGGGAAAATCAAATCGAAGAATACAGAGCAATACAACAGTGAAATACGAGCATCGAACAAACAGAACACAAGCTTTTCACAAGAACTTCAGAGAAATACTCAACGCGAAAGGCGACTACACTGCTCTAGGGAACCAAGCTTAAAAAAATCAAAGCCTAGCATCCAAGTGATAGAACACGAACCCAGAGAGATTATTCCTCATTGTTCTTCACTCTAGAAGCGTCTTCTTGTTCCCTTTCCCTTTAACTTAACCTCCACTGAAATATCCATAGCTTAGAACAGAAGGAGTTCATATCTTGAACTGTTCTTACTATAAAGAACTCCTTCATCGTTGGAGAATTTGTCAAACATTCTTGTTTGATCCTTGTAAACTAGGAATTGCTCAGTATAATCTTCAAGGTCATGTTTATCCAGCGTACAAGCAAACTAAGACTAACTCAGTATAATAAAATAGCCTCCTGATCTTTTCGGGACAGTGGACGTCCACTTTAAAATTGATGTGTTTATTTACTGTTGCATTGATTTACTGGTCATACTGAAAACTCGTTTACAAAATCATACAACAGAGTTTCAAAAGCTTAACTGTGTGCACCAATCTACTGAAATAGTTTTCATTAAAAACGTTTTCAACTCAACTGAATTGGGCCTACACTATTCCGCACGCTACTGAACCGTACTGAATTCTGACATCAGTCAGCTAGCAGGCCTCAGTATAGTCAGTCACTCTGTCCACGCGATCCAGAACAGCTTGCCTGGTCTACTGAATTTATTCAGCAGGCAATCTCGAAAATCAAAATGTTTGCGTTCTAAGTTGAGAAAATGTTTTCAGGTGTATTCACTCCCCCCCCCCCCATCTACACCTGAACGTTTACCTCGGGACCAACAATTGGTATCAGAGTAGGAGTTCATTAAGATTCTTGTTATCTAAAACTGGTCTACTTGAACGGATCCTGAAAATGTTTTCACTGCATATCATTCTTCATTCATATTATTACCTAACACGTCTGATATGTCAGGAATCAGAATGGTACCCATGTTCTCAGTAGAGAACTACAGGGTATGGCGAGTCACAATGGAAGCGCATTTGACTTCCCTCCACGATAGTATGAGAGAGGTCTTGGAAAACGGACCTATCGTACCTATGGTCGATAGTGTTGAATTCCAGGAACCAGCACAAGGAGGTGGAGCAGTAACCGGGAAGAAGGTTCCAAAGGACAGAAGTCTCTTCACTCCAGAAGAGAAGAAACTTCACAACCTTGACCGGGTGGCCAGAAAAGTCATTTTAACAACCTTGAGCGACTCATATCTCGGGAGAGTTCAGGACTGCAAGTCAGCTAAAGAAATCTCGGAAAGCTAACAAGTTAGCGCTAGAACTTCAGAAGCTGGAGAGACTATCACTTATGCTCAGCGACACGATTGAAGATCTTAATGTCAGATTTACGGATCTGATGAACAACCGAGAGATGAATCTAAAAATCTTGAGAGCACTGCCAGACAGACATTGGACTCCCTTTGCAACATTACTTAGACATTCTGATCTTGATATTGTTTCTCCTTATCACAAATTTTCAGAATTAAAAGTTGAGGTGTTCTAGTTCGGTCTACTACAGAGGAAACAACAAGCTGAAGCTGACACCCAAATAGATTATGCCTTTAAAGCATCAGTCAGCACAGCAGCTCCAACATCTATCAAAGATGAGCCTTCAACCAATGACCAACAAGAAGGAAGCCTAGCTAAGCGATATGCACTGCTTGCAATAAAATATCAGAAGGAAAAGGAGCGGCATAGAAAACTTTCTAGAGTCGTTAGAGACTCAAAGAGTAAGTCTGATTAATCACCTAAACGCACTCCTGAACCACATACTTCTGAATGCAGGAAATAGGAGGATTCTGCACAGTTGAAAGACAGTGAGAGAAGAGAAGGCAGAATCTCCTCCTGCTACAACTGCAAGAAGGCAGGACACTACCAGTACGACTGTCCTAAGCTCAGTATAGCTGAAAGAGCTGCAAGAAAAGCTCGAAGGGAGAAGTTCATCAAGAAGCGACAAGCCTACATTGCTAGTGAACTCTCAAACAACTCGGAAGAAGTTGACCCCTTCATGGATTCTTCAAATGATGAAGCTGTCTTCGTGGCCCAAGAGCTTGAAGAAAATACTGAAAAATGTCTAATGGCAGGAGAAGAGGATGAGGTAAACTCTCACAAACCAATCAACTCTTCTTCACACTGTACACAAGACACTATTTCGGGTGCAGATGAGAATCTGGACGTCGCGATTGCCTACGAAGAACTACTCGACGAGCAAATCCAGATGAGTCTGCAGCTCAGTAAGACTCTTCAGGCGTTAGATGCCCTGAAAGTGGAAAATCAAAGACTTTCTCAGGAGAGTCAGGTTGCTACTGAGTCGGGAGGACTTGTTATGAGACTCAGGGAGGAGATTAACTCTCTGATGGCCAAGTCTCAGTAACAAGAAGATCTGATCTCAGTACTGACCAAATACTTGACTCAGAAGATACTGAATTGAGTCTACTAAAGCAGAAGTTCTCAGGACTTCAGACCGTGCATGAAACTCTCAAGATGAGTGATGATGTCTGGAGAAACCTGATGACAGAGCGTTACATGGGAGCCGGGAAAAAGCTTGAAGCGATGCTAGCCAACAACAAGCCTAAAAACTGCTAGGAGGGACTCAGGTTCAGCCATGGAGCCTCCACATCTGCCCTCACACGCATAGAGAATCGGCTAACTGATAGTTTTGTTCAAGGGGTGATGATCAATGCCGAATCACTAAACCCCCTAGTAAAGAACAAACAGAAGATGAAAGCACCTCATTCGAGCTTTCAGAAGTCTGACTCAAAGTTCAGCTCAAAATCACCCCAACATAGTCAAGGGGGAACCAACAGAGTCAAATGTGTTGATCAATATGGACCGCCATAGCTGACACATCCAGCTCAGTATGGGTTGAATTATTATGATCCTATTGTCAGATCCAAAACTTAGAAGAAGAAAAAGACCGTTCATAAGGCTAATGTCAGCAGTCCACCAACTCAGAAGATCAGGACTCTTGAACCTGTAAAGCCTCAGAAGTCAACATCAACCAGTCCAGTGGTGAAGTATGTTGATCAGAGTGGAAAGAAATTGTCTGAGACAACAAGGGTTGTAAGATAGATTTGGGTTTCCAAAACTAACGCTTAAGGACCCAAAATCAAAATAAAGGGTGCACAGGGACCCATGGTACATGGACACCGGATGCTCAAGACACATGACGTACCAGAGGAGTCTACTGAAGAATTATATTACAGAAGAAGGACCCAGAATCGAGTTTGGAAATAACACAAAAGGCTATACCAGAGGCTACGGAACACTCAACATTGGAACCGCCACAGTTCCAAGAGTATCCTAAGTTGAAGGACTTCAACATAATCTTCTCTTTGTTAGTCAATTTTGTGATAACTCGAATAGAGTGATTTTTACAATAGTTTCTGTGATTTCATTCATAAATCTACAGGAAACATTGTTATCAGGTATGCGCAAAAAGAACATATACATTGCTGACTGGAATTTAGCATAACCTGAAGCATGCTTGGTTGCGAAGAACGACAACAGAACGGGGTGGCTATGGCAAAGAAGACTCAACCATCTCAACTTCAAGACGCTCAACAAGCTTGCTAGAAACGCTCTAGTGAGAGGACTGGCGAATGAAGTGTTCAGCAAGGACACTCAGTGCGAGGCTTGTCTAAAGGGAAAGCAAACAAAGAAACAAAATCCACCAGTTCCAACACCTTCCACGGATGGAATCCTTCAGCTCCTGCACATGGACTTGTTTGGTCCAGTCTCTCCAGTGACGATCAGAGGCAGGAAGTATGCATTAGTGGTCATTGATGACTACTCGCGCTACACATGGGTCATATTTATTGCCAACAAGTCTGACGTCAAAACAGAGTTGCCTACGCTTCTGAAAAGGCTCAGTGTCGAGAAGAACACTGAAATCAGAAAGATTCGTTCAGATAGAAAAACAGAGTTCCTGAATTTTAAGGTAGAAGAGTTCTACAAAACTGAAGGTATAGAGCATGAGACATCTGCTGCACACACGCCTCAACATAATGGGATTGTTGAATGGAAGAATAGAACACTCAAAGAAACAGCAAGAACCCTGCTCGCAGACTCAGGACTCCCATCCAAATTATGGGCAGAAGCTACTGATACTACAAGTTACACTCGTAACATATCACTACTGACAAAGCAACATAAGAAGACACTATATGAACTATGGAATGGCAGGAAGCCTCTCTTGTCTCATTTCCATATCTTTGGGTGTTCGTGCTTTATCCACAATAATGAAAAGGATCAATTAAAAACTTTTGATAGCAAGTCAGACCAGGGAGTCTTCTTAGGATACTCCCGGGTCAGCAAAGTCTTCAGAGTTTTTAACTACCGAACCCTTTGCGTGGAGGAAAGCCCTCGGGTTGTCTTTAATGAGTTTGCTACTGAGAACAAGAGCAGAAACTAAAATTCAGAATCTGAGGACATCAGTAAACAGCTATAGGATCTAAGCTTAAAGGATAATGTTGAAAAGATCCAGCTTTGTTGGGATGATGATTCGGAACAGGACAATGAATTCAAGACTACTGAATCACAGTCAGAAACAAACGTAGCTGAACAGATTGATTCTACTGAACAGAATCAATCCCAGGTAACTCTGGTCGCTGAAGAAACCCAAGTGGTAACTGAGACCACTACTGAGAATAACAACTCAGGGGGAACAAATGACGTTCCTGAGCTTAATGTCCCTGAACCTGGTGACTCAGTAGACGCGACTCTTGTCACTGAATTGCTTCAATCTCAGAATAGTACAACTGAAATGCCTAACTCACCTACTATTTGTGTTGAACGTGATGAAGAGATAAGACATCGTCGAACTTGGCTGGATGCTCATTCTTCAGACCTTATCATTGGAGATCCTTCAGCAAGTGTAAAGACAAGATCCAGATTCTGTTAGGGATAAAGTGCTCTATATTCCTGTTTCTTATACTGAAGAACCTCAGTCAATTGAGGACGCGCTTAAAGATGCTAACGGGATCACTGCCATGCAAGAGGAGCTGAATCAGTTCACTAGGAATGACGTATGGGAGCTTGTTGACAAACCCCGACATCAACATGTGATCGGAACTAAATGGGTCTTCAAGAACAAGCGAGACGAAAACAACGTCATAGTAAGGAACAAAGCTAGACTCGTGGCAAAGGCTACTGTCAAGCCGAAGGGATAAATTTCAAAAACATATTCGCTCCAGTTACAAGATTGGAGGCAATAAAACTATTCCTTGCCACAACACATCAACGCTTCAGGGTATATCAGATGGATATGAAGTCAGCGTTCCTGAATGGCGTACTGAAAGAAGAAGTCTATGTAGAACAGCCTCCCGGCTTTCAGTAGGGACATCAAGTGTATAGACTCAGAAAGGCTCTATACGGGTTAAAACAAGCACCCAGGGATTGATACAATATCCTGTCTGAGTTTCTTCTTCAGAAAGGTTTTCAGAAAGGCACATTGGATCGCACTCTATTCAGCATTCGTCTTGACGACGACATCTTAGTTGTGCAGATCTTCGTAGATGACATTATATTCAGCTCGAAGAATATCATTATGTGTTAGCAGTTCAAGAAAATGATGAAGGAAAAATTCGAGATGTCATTGATGGGAGAGATGAATTATTTCCTTGGATTTCAAGTCAAACAATCAGAGAAGGGAACGTTCATCACTCAAGACAAATACACTTTAGACCTCTTCAAGAAATTCGGTTGCAGATCCGGCAAACCAATCAAGATCCCGATGAACACGAACATGAAAATTATTCTTGACAAAGAGGGAGTATCAGTAGACCATACTAAATTTCGCGCAATTATAGATTCTCTATTATATCTAACTACTACTAAACCTGACATAACTAATGTTGTAGGTGTCTACGCTCGATTTCAGGCGAATCCTAAGCAGAGCCATATGGACTCAATAAAGAAGATTCTCCGCTATCTCAGAAGAATACCTGACATGAGTTTATGGTATCCAGCAGATGATAATATTGAACTAACTGGTTATTCTGATGCTGACTACGTAGGTTGCAGGATTGACCGAAATCAACTTTCAGGAACTTGTCAGTTCCTCGGCAGTAAGCTCATCTCATGGTTCTCAAAGAATCAACACTTAGTAGCCACATCAACTACTGAAGCTGAATACATGGCTGCCGGAAGTTGATGTGCCCAAATCCTTTGGCTGAGACAGCTGCTACGCGACTATGACGTCATTCAGAATGAAGTGCCGATCTTCTGCGACAGCTCCAGTGCCATTGCAATCACTCAAAATCATGTTCTTCATACTAGATGCAAGCACATGGACATCAGACACCACTTCATTCGTGACCATGTCAAAAATAAGGATATCAGGATGGAGAAGATCCATACTGACCATCAAAAGGCCGATATACTGACCATGCCTCTAGCTGAAGCCAGATTCAGAGAACTTTTAGTAGAGCTAGGATTGCTGGACCCTAGTGACTCAAGTCAATAAGTAGATTCAGGAGAGAAGCATTCACCATGGGGGAATGCCTACTCTCTGTACTGGACTCATTCAATACACAGAGATTCAGAAACCACACGAGGGATCAGCTGACTACAATGTTCAGCTGACAGGTTTGCGTATCTCTTTCAGTAGTCAACCCAGTAATTAATGTTGTTATGATAATTGATTCAACATCGTATTCAATGCCTTAGAGAATGTCGTTTATTATAAACGGTTTCATTAAATGCACGCCATTCTATGCTATGTTTGTTGAACTCTGCTTTGCATTAAATGCATGTCATATCAACTTACTCCAATAGGCTAAATACAACTGGACTTGACCTAGACGGCTAGTTTACTCATTGCTTTATATAATATTGAATCTAGACCGTCCATCTTTTAAAGCGGGATTTAAACTGAACCGTCAATCTAAAATCCCTTCATCTTCAAGATCATATATATCAACGTATATATTCTGAAACCGCCATTTTCGCTTTGCTAAAACCCTAAAATCTCTGACTTAAACCTAGATTTTCTACTTTTGCCTCTGCATTAACATACCTTCAGAGATTATTACGGTAACCTTCACGATCATTAGTATTTATGCTTATCTATTATATCTTCTAGTACTAATACGTAACTTTACAGATTAAGTCATGGAAAAACCCAGCAACTTTACAGTGATTGTCCCTGTGAATATGATCGAGATCCTTGAGAGGATCGTGTCTGGTGCGAGCCGATCATGGAGTTTGATTCCTGCAGCCTGGATAGTCTGGACGAGGTCTTTGATGCCCTCAGAGCATCGGGACTTGAGAGTTTTCTATCAAGGAAGCCAGCATACTTCCTTCCGAGGCAGATTTCGAAGCTCTACCTCAATTCTGAGGAGGTAGAAGGGGATATTATTGGCGCCTTCACAATCCATCATGTCGCTGACCCCTCAAGAGCCAATGCTGAAGTCAGACAGATGCCTGTGAGGCAAGCTCTTCGGCGTAGTTTCCAGCTGCCAGACTGTGGCATCAATATCGCTGGTTATAAAGATTATCTCTTGGACAAATACTTTAGAGATTTTATGCGGAGAGCCGATGTCATTTAGAGCTACATTTCCTAAAAACTGCATGCTCCCATAGTACCGAGCCTTAGCGTACGTAGTTACACAGATTTTGACTAGCCAAGCAGGTGTCCAGACCGATAGGGCCAAGATCAACTGGACGGAGTTCGTCTTGAAGGAGTTTCAGGCACAAACCTCAAAGTTTGATAGATCTACTTGGTGTCTGACTGCCAAGGGCAAACTCTTATACGAGATGAAGTTGTCGATAATGATTGAAGATCTATGCGGAGATGACAACGTAACCTACGCTGATAAAGGTTACTTCAACCCAAAAAAGATCCGTTTCCACAGCAAGGCTGTTGTGCTTCATCAGATAGGCGCAGGCGCCGCTGAGCAAAGGAAGGGGAAGAGGAAGGCCCCCACTCCCAGCAAGAAGGGTACTACCCCTCAGAAGAAGCTGAAGAAATCTTCTGAGAAGGCCGTGGTAGTAGCCCCATTCAGACTGAGGGAAGACTGAGACTCCTCTGAGAAGACAGTGTCAGTTGGAAAGGTTGCGTCTGAGCAGGTAGCCTCAGCTGAGAAAGCGGCCTCAGCAGAACAGGGGATTGCACCTGAGGTTACCACTCCTACATCTCAGTCCCCATTGGATGTACCTCCACTCAGCAGTCTTCCATCTACTGAGAAGACTATGTCTCCAATAGATGTGGATGACATGGAGACAAGCATTGAAACAGAGACCATTGGGTTTGAGGTTGACACTCTTCAGGATAGAGCAACCCGAGAAATCTCAGAGGCCATCCCAGAAATCACAAGTCACTCTGACTTGTTGAATATTGCTCACAAGGCCAGGCTTCAGATGCTCATCAGGTTCGAGGATTGGATCACCCTTGATCGACTTATCCGATTCAAATCCTGCGAGATCCTGAATTTCGAGGAGCTAGAGATCCGTCAGCAAATAGGCTATTTTTGGCCTGCTGACCTAAGCTCATGTGAAGACTTAAGGGCGGCTATGCTTGCACTACTGACAGAATCCCCTCTGTAGTCGCGCCTTCAGATGGATCTGATCCGGTTGATCAGGACCCACCCAGTGATGCAGGCCCGGAGGCCTGCTGAGGGTACTCAACAGGAGGAGGGAGCTCAACCCTCAACTGATCTACCTATCAGCTCCCTCCCTCCTGGTTCGGCGGTAGCTGGAACCTCTCATGTATCAAACCCTGGAAGTTGTAATTGCAGTCTGCTTACGAGGTTGCGCCCGGTGCCAAGATCCAGAAATCTCGATCAGTAGCCAAAGCTCTTAAGAGTCTAGGGACACAGAACCGCCTCCTGGCGCAGAATATCCACAGGAGTTGGAAGAAGGCTACGACAACTCAGTGCGAGGAGATCAGGGCGCTGAAGACATCAATTCATAACTCGCATGCCCTTGATTTCTTAGCCATTCTCAACAACGCATTGACCGCACAACGAGCTGAGTTCGAGAATCAGCAAGCAGCACTGACGGCTGCCTAGACATCTCTTCTGGAAACCTTTAAAGCGGCGCAGTCAGAACACTTATCCAGACTCTCCACACTCACTGACTCAGGCTCACGAGCTTAGGATTGCATCTATTCAGAAATCCCGTGAGGAGAAGTTTGACGTGAAGCTGAAGACCATTCAGAACTTGGTTGATACCTCTCACCGCAAATATGGTGAAGACCTAATCATTGAGAGGAACGACTTGCAGATCAAGTTCGAATGTAGGAAAAAATCCTTGGAAAGGCTAGCTAGTAGGAGATGATTCGGTAGCTTAGTGCTTATAGATTTAAATGATCCGAAAACCCTACTTTGATTGGTGAACCATTGAGTTGTATTTGTTTTGTCTCTGTCTATGAAAATTCAGACTCAGTAGACATCCTTCCTATATGATTCAGGCATTCAGTTGTGTCTGCTGTCTCTTCAGTAGACTATCAGCCTCAGTACCATGAGAAGAAGACTGAGTAGTGCTGGACTCAGCAGGATCAGTATACTGAAAGGAGACAGTAGAACTGGACTCAGCAGGAGCAGTTCACTTAACTCAGAGTTGATCTTCAGTAGAGCTAGACTCAGTAGGGGTATGCTACTGAACATAGATCAGACTCAGCAACGGCCAGACAGTCTCCTGAATGTTAGAGATCTTATAAGTCAAATCAGTAGAGTCATACGAGGTACAGAGAAGTCAGCTTCTTGAAGTCTGTTTCTCTCACCTACCTTCTTCAGCCTCGACCAATGACGAGCAGCCAACTGTCGACTTTCTGATTATAGCTGCAAGCCAACACTTTTCCGGAAATGGAGGGAAAAGACTCTGCCACCATTATTTGAAAGAGCCATTAGCTACCCAAAAGAGAGAGACACATGGATCATTGTCTCCAACGGATCTTTCCATACCTCTCATCTATAAATAGAGGGAAGATTTCAAATCAAAGCTCACGACACATATGAAGAACACACGAGCATTTACGAGCAACTTCGAATCGACTTAAAGGTTTCTGCAAGATCTTCAAGAGTTATTCCAAGTGAAAGGCGACATTCGTGCTCAAAGGGAACCGAGCTGAATCAGACTCTAAGCCTCTAGTATCCAAGCGACTGAATACGAACACAGAGTTTATACTTTACCATTCATCGCTCTAGAAGCCTCATTCTCGTTCTCTTCCCTCTAACCTAAGCTCAGCAGACAATATCTATAGCTTAGATCGAAGGAGTTCATCCTTGAACTGTTCTTTATTGTAAAGAACTCCTTCATAGTTGGAGAGTTTGTCAACCGCTTTAGTTTGATACCTTGTAAACTGAGACTTGCTTAGTATAAATATCAAGACCAGTGTTTGTCTAGTGCACAAACCGACTGTGACTAACTCAGTATAATAAAATAGGCTCCTGATCTTTTCAAAACAGTAGACGTAGGATTGTTGGATCCGAACCACTTTAAAAATCATTGTGTTTTGTGTGCTTTTGTTTTATTGTTGCATTGATTACTGTTCATACTGAAAATATCTTTCAAATCGTTCAACTGTGTTTCAACAGAGCTTAAAAGACTACACTAAAATACTGAAACAGATTTCCTAAAAACGTTTTCTAACTCAACTGAATTGGGCCTACACATTTCCGCACTCTACTGAACGGTACTAAATTTTGACCTAAGTCAGCTAGCAGGCCTCAGTGAAGTCAGTCACTCTGCCACGCGATTCAGAATAGCTTATCTGGTCTACTGAACCTGTTCAGTACGGCATCTTCTTGAAAAGTACTGTTCGCGTTTTAAGTTGAGAAATTTTTCTAGTGTATTCACCCCCCGCCCTACACCTGAACATTTACCTCGGGACCAACAATTGGTATCAGAATAGGATTTCTCTAAGACTCTTGTTATCTGAAATTGGTCTACTTGAATGGATCCAGAAAATGTTTTCACTGCATATCATTCTTCATTCTTATCACAATCTACAATGTCTGATATGTTAGGAATCAGGATGGTACCCATGTTCTCAGTAGAGAGCTACGGGGTATGGCAAGTCATAATGGAAGCTCATCTGACTTCCCTCCACGACATCATGATAGAGGTAGTGGAAGATGGACCTATCGTTCCTATGATTGATAGTGTCGAAACCCAAGATCCAGCACAAGGAGGTGGCATGGTGACCGGGAAGAAGATCCCCAAAGACATAAGCTTTTTCACTCCTGGAGAGAAGAAGCTTCACAATAGACCGGGTTGCCAGAAAAGCCATACTGACCACCCTAAGTGATTCCTATCTCGGGAGAGTTTAGGACTGCAAGTCCACGAAGGGACTCTAGGAGGCTCTAGCGCTACTGCATCGGGGGACTCAGAAGATCAAAGCAAACAAACTAGCGCTGGAACTTCAGAAGCTTGAGAGACTGTCTCTCATGCATGGCGACACGATTGAACACCTCAACGTCAGATTTACGGATCTGATGAACACTATCAACGGGCTTGGAAAGACATTTTCCAACCGAGAAATGAATCTCAAAATATTGAGAGCACTGTCGGACGGACATTGGACTCCATTCGCTACATTGCTGAGACATTCTAACCTTGATATTGTTTCTCCTGATCATATCTTTTCAGAATTAAAAGCTAAGGAATTCGAGTTCGGTCTACTCAAAGGAAGCAACGAGCTGTAGCTGACACTCAAATCGACCATGCTTTCAAAGCATCAGTCACCACAGCAGCTCCCGCATCTAGCAAGGCGGAACCTTCAATTAGTGATCAACAAGAAGGAAACCAAGCTAAGAAATATGCACTGCTTGCCGTGAAGTATCATAAGGAGAAGGAGAGACGAAGAAAACTCTCTAGAGTCGTTAGAGACTCAAAGGGTAAGTCAGAATATACACCCAAGCGCACTCCTGAATCACATAGTCCTGATTGCAGGAAACAGGAGGACTCAGCTCAGTCGAAAGACAATGAGAGCAAAGAAGAAAGAGTCACCACCTGTTACAACTGCAAGAAGCCAAGACACTACCACTATGATTGTCCTTAGCTTAGTACTACTGAGAGAGCAGCACGTAAAGCTCGAAGGGAGAAGTTCATCAAGAAGCGTCAAGCATATATTGCTCGTGAACTCTCAGCCGACTCTGATGAAGTCGACTCCTTCGTGGATTCATCAGACAATGAAGTTGCATTCATGGCCATAGAGCTTGAAGAAGATGCTGAAAAGTGTCTTATGGCAAGAGAAGAGGATGAGGTAAACTCTCACGCTCCATTTAACTCCTCTTCACACTGCACACACGATACTATTTCAGGTGCAATAGAGAATCTGGAGTTGGATACCCTAAAAGTTGGATACCCTAAAAGTGGAAAATCAGAGACTTTCTCAGGAGAGTCAGGTTACTACTGAGTCAAAAGAACTTGTGTTGAGACTCAGAGAGGAGATTAACTCTCTGATGATCAAGTCTCAGCATCAAGAAGATTAGATCTCAGTACTGACCAAAGACTTGACTCAGAAGGATACTGAATTGAGTCTACTGAAGCAAAAGTTCTTAGAACTTCAGACCGAGCATGAAATGCTTAAGAAAAGTGATGATGTCTGGAGGAATCTGATGACAGAGCGGTACATGGGTGCTGAAAAGAAGTTTGAGGCAATGCTAGCCATCAAACAAGCTTAAACACTGCAACGAGGGACTCAGTTTCAGCTATGGAGCCTCCTCATCTGACCCCGTATGCTTAGAGAATCGGCTAGCTGCTAGGTTTGTCCAACGCTGAGATCCTGAATCCCCTAGCAAACAACAAACAAAAGATGAAAGCACCTCATCCTTGCTATCAGAATTCTAACAAGAAGATTAGCTCAAAATCACCCCAGTTCCATCAAGGGGGAACTAGCAAAGTTAAAATGGGTCAGTATGGACCTCCGCAGCTGACACATCCAACTCAGTATGGGTCATATTACTAAGATTCTATAGTCAGAAGAGGACCTAAAAGTCAGAAGAAACGGAAGAAAGCCGTTCAGAAGGCTAAGGTCAGTAGTTCACCTACTCAGAAGATCAGGATCGACCAGTCCAGTAGTCAAGCATGTTGATCAGAGTGGAAAGAAACTGTCTAAGACCACCAGGGTCGTGAGACAAATTTGGGTTTACAAAACTAACATCTAAGGACCCAAAATAAAAAATAAAGGGTACCTGGATATAATTCTGTTTTGCAAGTGCACAAGGACCCTTGGTATGTGGACAACGGATGTTCAAGACATATGACATGCCAGAGGAACCTACTGAAGAATTATACTACTAAAGAAGGACCCAGAATCGAGTTCGGAGACAATGCAAAAGGCTATACCAGAGGCTATGGAACACTCAGCATTGGAACTGTCACAGTTCCAAGAGTATCATATGTTGAAGGACTTCAACATAATCTTCTCGCTGTTAGCCAATATTGTAGTAACTCGAATAGAGTGATTTTTTACGCTGGTTTGTGATGTCATTGATAAATCTACAGGGAAAACAGTGTTATCAGATTCGCGCAAAAAGAATATCTATGTATCTGACTGAAACTCAGCTGAACCTGAAGCATGCTTGCTGGCGAAGAACGACAACAGAACGGGGTGGCTCTGGCACAGAAGACTCAGCCATCTCAACTTCAAGACACTCAACAAGCTAGCTAGAAACGCTCTAGCGAGAGGACTGTCGAATGAAGTATTCAGCAAAGACACTCAGTGTAAAGCATGTTTGAAGGGAAAGCAAAGAAAGAAGCAAAATCCGCATGTTCCATCGCCTTCCACTGATGGAATCCTTCAGCTGCTACATATGGATTTATTCGATCCAGTCTCTCCAGTGATGATCAGAGGCAAAAAGTATGCTTTAGTGGTCATTGATGACTAGCCATGCTACACGTGGGTCATATTTATTGCCAACAAGTCTGACGTTAAAACAGAGTTGCCTACGCTTCTGAAAAGGCTCAGTGTCGAGAACAACACCAAAATCATAAAGATACGTTCAGACAGAGGAACTGAGTTCCTGAATTGGATGGTGGAAGAGTTCTGAAAATCTGAAGGCATAGAGCATGAGACGTCTGCCGCGCACACGCCTCAACAAAATGGGATTGCTGAAAGGAAGAACAGAACACTCAAAGAAGCAGCAAGAACCCTGCTCGCAAACTCAGGACTCCCATCTAAATTCTCTGCAGAAGCAACTGACACTGCATGTTACACTCAGAACAGATCTCTACTGACAAAGCAGCATCATAAGACACCATATGAATTATGGAACGGCAGGAAGCCTTTCTTATCTTATTTCCATATTTTTGGGTGTTCGTGCTTTATCCACAATAATGGAAAGGATTAGTTAAAGAGTTTTGATAGAAAGTCAGACCAGGGAGTCTTCTTAAGATACTCCCGGGTCAGCAAAGCCTTCAGAGTTTTAACTACCGGACCCTTTATGTTGAGGAAAGCCCTCATATTGTTTTTAATGAGTTAGCTACTAAAGACAGGAGCAGAAACTCAAAATCAGAATCTGAGGATATCAGTAAGCAGCTACAGGATCTGAGCTTAAAAGATAAAGTTGAAAAGATCCAGCTGTGTTGGGATGATGATTCAGAAGAAGAAATTGAAGATAAGACTACTGAATCTCATTCAGCAGTAGACGTAGCTGAACAGATTGACTCTACTGAACAGAGCCGATCCCAGGTAACTCAGGTCGAAGAAGAAACCCAAGTGGTAACTGAGACCTCTATTGAGGATAACAATTCAGGGGGAATAACTGAAGTTCCTGAGCTAAATGCCCCTAAACCTGGTGACTCGGTAGACCCAACTCTCGTAACTGAATTACTTCAATATCAGAATAGTACAACTGAAATGCCAAACTCACCTACTATCTGTGTTGAAAAAATTTCAGATGAAGAGTTAAAACATCGTCGATCGTGGTTGGACGCTCACACTCCTGATTTAATTATTGGAGATCCTTCAGCTAGTGTAAAAACAAGATCCAGATTCTGTAAGGGAGAAAGCGCATTATATTCCTGCTTCTTGTCTACTGAAGAACTT
Source organism: Lavandula angustifolia (assembly GCA_028984105.1). Lineage (NCBI taxonomy): Eukaryota > Viridiplantae > Streptophyta > Magnoliopsida > Lamiales > Lamiaceae > Lavandula > Lavandula angustifolia. Next base: position 8,017,024 of record CM054819.1, on the reverse strand, counting down.
CAGTCAGTTGAGGATGCACTTAAGGATGTTGATTGGATCATAGCTATATGGGAAGAGCTGAATTAATTCGCGAGAAACGAAGTATGGGACCCTGTTGACAGAACCCGACATCAACACGTGATCAGAACTAAATGGGTCTTCAAGAACAAGCGAGATGAAAACAACGTCATAGTAAGGAACAAAGCGAGACTCGTGGCAAAAGGCTACAGTCAAGCCGAATGGATAGATTTCGACGAAACTTTTGCTCAAGTTACAAGATTGGAGGCAATCAGACTATTCCTAGCCTACGCAACACATCAAGGCTTCAGAGTTTATCAAATGGATATGAAGTTTGCGTTCCTGAAGGGCGTGCTGAAAGAAGAAGTTTATGTAGAACAGCCTCCCGACTTCAGCAGGGATATCAGGTTTATAGACTCAGAAAGGCTCTGTATGGGTTAAAACAAGCACCTAGGGCTTGGTACGATACCCTGTTTTAGTTTCTTCTTCAAAAAGGTTTTCAGAAGGGCACAGTGGACCGCACATTATTCAGCATTCGACTGGACGACGACATATTACTTGTGCATATCTACGTAGATGACATTATATTCGGCTCAAAGAATGTCATCATGTGTCAGCAGTTTGAGAAAATGATGGAGGATAAGTTCGAGATGTCGATGATGGGAGAGATGAATTATTTCCTCGGTTTTCAAGTCAAACAATCTGAGAAGGGAACATTCATCAATCAAGGTAAATACACTTGAGACCTCATCAAGAAGTTCTGTTGCACATTCGGCAAACCAATCAAGATCCCGATGAACACGAACATGAAAATTGATCTTGATAAAGAGGGAGTATCAGTAGATCATACTGAATTTCGTGCTATTATTGGTTTATTATTATATTTAACTGCTACTCAACCTGACATAACTTATGATGTAGGTGTCTGCGCTCGATTTCAGGCGAATCCGAAGCAGTCACATGGACTCAGCAAAGAAGATTCACCGCTATCTCAGAGGAACACCTGACATGTGTTTATGGTATCCAGCAGATGATAATATTGAACTAACAGGTTATTCTGATGCTGACTATGCAGGATGCAGGATGGACCAAAAATCAACTTCTGGAACTTGTCAGTTCCTTGGCATTAAACTGATCTCATGGTTTTCAAAGAAAGAACATTCAATAGCAACGTCAACTACTGAAGCTAATACATGGCTGCCGGAAGTTGCTGCGCCCAAATATTTTGGCTGAGACAGCAGCTACGCGACTATGACGTCATTCAGAATGAAGTGTCGATCTTCTGCGACAGCTCCAGTGCGATTGCAATAACCCTGTACTTCATACTAGATGCAGGCACGTGGACATCAGACACCACTTCATTCGTGATCATGTCGAAAAGAAGGATATCAGGATGGAGAAAATCCATACTGACCATCAGAGGGCCGATATTCTGACCAAGCCTCTAGCTGAAGCCAGACTCAGAGAACTTTCAGTAGAGCTAGGTCTGATGGACCCTACTAACTCCAGTCAGTAAGTGGTTTCTGGAGAGGAGCATTCAGCAAGGGGGAATGTTCACTCTCGATACTGAATTCATTCAGTACATGGAGATTCAGCAACCATCTACACGAGGTTTCAGCTGAATACGATGTTCAGCTGACAGGTTTGCGTATCTCTACTCAGTAGTCAATATCATATTTTATGAATTAATGATTCAGATTCAGCATCGTATTTAATGCCTTAGAAAATGTCATTTAATATAACGGTTTACATTTAATACACGATATTCTATGCTAAGTATGCTGAACTCTGCGGCGCATTAAATGCATGTCTAATCAAGTTACTTCTTTGGCTATATACAACTGTAATTTGACTTAGGCAGCTATTTTGATCATTACCTATTTTATAACATTAAAATTGGTCGTCCTTCTCATAAAGAAGATTTGAACTGAACCGTTGATATAAAACTGTTCACCTTCTTGATCATATAAAACACGTTGAAAGTCTGAAAACCCCCATTTCGCTCTCTAACCTTAAACCCTAAAACTTTCTGAGATTTAAATCTGCTATTTGTAAACCTCTTCCATAATCTCTCAGAAATTTTTACAGTAAACTTATATGCATATTCAGTATTATATGATTATTTTCTATATCTATTTCGATACTGATATCTCGTTTTGCAGAATTATAGACATGGCTTCTACAAATGTTGTTGTTGTCGCCCTGGGCAACCTCGTAGAAATCCTGGAAAAGGACCGTATTTGGTGCGAGCCAATCATGGAGTTTGACTCCTGTGATCTGGACTTCATGGCAGAAATCTTCGAGGCGCTAAGAGCGTCTGGCCTTGAAGGATTCTTATCGAGGAAGTCGGCCTTCTTCCTACCGTGACAAGTATCAGAGTTATATCTGAACTCCAACTCAGTGGATGATGGAGATATTATTGGACGTTTTCTCATTCATCATGTGATAGACCCTACTCGCGCAGATTCAGAAATCAAACAGATGTCAATAAAGCAAGCTCTTCAGTGGAGCTTTCAGTTGCCCAGCACTGGTATAAGTATCACGGGATACAAAGATGATATGCTGGACGAATATCTGGAGATCTTATGTGGCGAGCCCACATCATTCAGGGCTACCTTCCCGAAGAACTCAATGCTGCCAAAATTCAGAGCGCTGGCGTACATAGACACTCAGATCTTCACAAGCCAAGCGGGATCATTTGATCAAGTGTCCAGGCATGAGTTAATGATGATGATGGTAATTTATGACAGAGCATAGGTCAACTGGACAAAATTCTTCCTAAAAGAGTTCATATCTCAGGCTGTGAAGTTTGATAAAACTGCGAACTGTCTCACTGTCAAAGGAAAGCTTCTTTACGGGATGAAGCTGGCAGTGATGATAGAGGACTTCTGCGGTGCTGACCACATCACGTATGCTGACAAGGGGTACTTCAACCCTAAGAAGATCCGCTTTCACAGCAGGGCTGAAGCCCTACAGCAAATTGGAGCAGGGCCTGCTGAGCCCAAAAAAGGATTGAAGAAGTCCACCACCCCGACTAAGAAGAGGTCGCCTCCCAAAACTGCTCAGAAGACACCGTCGAAGAAGCAGAAGACGGTATCTAAGGCAGTAGTTGTCCCTCCCCTCAGACTGCATAATGAAGCAGAATCTTCTGAGAAAACTGTCTCAGTGGAGAAGGCAGTCTCCACTGAAAAGGGAGAGACAGTATTCCATCTGCTGAGAAAGAGATGTCTCCTATAGAAGTTGAAGACTCGGAGACAGCCGAAACAATCAGGATGGAGGCTTCAGCTCTTCAGACCCGAGCCTCTCGAGAAGTCTCAAGCCATTCAAGAAATATCAAGTCATTCTGACTTGGTCAGTCTCGCCAGACAGGCCAGGCTTCATACTCTAATCAGGTTCCAGGAATGGTCAACTCTTAATAAGCTGATCCAACACCATACTGCGAACAACTCAATAAGGAGGAGTTGATTATCCATGAGAAGATAGGTTATTCTGAGCCTGCGGATCTCTGCTCCCTGGAGGATTTAAGGGCGGCTATGCTGGCCATGCTGAATAACAGAGTCCCGACTACAGCAGCCGCGCCTTCAGATGGGTCTGGTCCTGATGATCAGGACCCCCCCAATGATACAGGCCCTGAGAAGCCTGTTGAGGGAACTCAACTGGAGGAGGGTGACCAACCCTCAACTGCTCAAGTTCCACTCAGCATCCTCCATCCAGTCAAGTCAGCGGTTGATACCTCTCAGACCGCGGACCTAGTACAGCTTCTGCTGGGGTCTGCATTCGAGGTAGCGCCCAGCCCCAAGAGCCGACAATCGAAGGCTGTGGCCAAGGCCCTGAGAAGTCAAGGTGCTCATAACAAACTTCTCGCCAAGGCTGTCCACAAGACGTGGAAACAGTCGACTCTAGCTCAAAGTGAGGAGATGAAGGAGCTCAGAACTTCCATTCAGAACACATCAGCTCCAGACTTCTCTACTATTCTCTTAGATGCTCTATCCACTCAGCGAGCAGAGTTCGAAATGCAACAAGGACTGATGGAAGCTCCCCAGAAGAAACTACTCGAAGATTTTAAGGTAGCCCAGTAATCCCATGTTGAATCCATTTCTTCAATGAGTCAAGCCTCATAACTCAGACTTCAAACTATTCATGCTCTAGAAGAAAAGATGGATACTAAGTTGCAGGCCATTCAAACCGTGGTGGATTCTTCACGTAAGAAGTATGGCGATGAGCTTATCGAAGAAAGGAATGAACTCCACCTTCGCCTCGAGAAAATGCAGGCAGCTTTGGATCAGCTAGCTACTGCATACGAAGGTCTGAATACGAAGATTCCGGTACCTGCCCCTGGCTTAGTTGATGATGCCAAAAAGGGGGAAAGGGAAAGGATGCTGAAGGCACCAAGGGGGACTAGATCAGTAAGAGGAGCACCTAGACATCAATCTGCTCCTACTAACTCCCTAGGCAAAGGTTAGGCCCAGGGTGTCTCAACAGCAGGAGATGTAGAGCCTGCTGAGACCGGCCCAAGCGGCTCAGGACCAAAAGACTCAGCAACCGAAACTCCCAGTGAACATATCAAGGAGGTTGTTGACTTTATTGAGGAGGACTCTGATGAGGAGGAAACTCCTCTGCCTCCTCCGGTGGCGGGTAAAGGGAAGAAACTTCTGAAACTCGAAATCCCACCAGAGAAAGGTGCTAACAGATTCATTAGTCCTAAGGAGAGAGCTCAAATCGAGGCGGATGAGAAGCTCTCCCAGGAAATTGCTGAAGTCGAGGCTGCAAATAAGCCTAAGAAAGCTCCTGCGAAGGCAAAGACTAAGGTTCAAGGGGGAAGGAAGCCAGGATCTAGGCCACCCCCTAGAAAGCTAAAGATTGACGATGAGGCTGATAAGGAAAAAGAGAAAGAACAGCAGCAGCAGCAGACTGGTCAGCAGGGTGAAACCAAGTCAAAATCTCAAACACCTGCTGAGTCAGAAGAAGAAGAGGAACATGTTTCGTCGTATGTCCCTTCTAAAGCACAATAACTGGAGATGAAAGAGATATGGGACGCGATGGATAGGGCTCTAGACAGATCTGCTGAAGCTAGACAAATCAGGGAAGCCAAAGAGAGGCTCAGGCTTGTTGACTTAGAAGCATTGAGGCTGAGGACTAAGAAAGAGGCAAGAGAGAGGGGAACTGATAAAGCTGAAATCCCTTATAGATATAGAAGGAGCAAGAAGCCTATTGATATAAAGATCCACAGATGGCCAAGGATTGACACATGGATGCCATGGGAGCGAACTCAGAGATGGGAAACTCTCAAAGAAGAATTTATCAAGAGGTACTTCATCTGGAGGTACTGGCCTGACATGGACAAAATTACGGCCTTTGCAGAATGGCTTCTGGTGAGCGACCCTGAAATTTATGCCAGAGTCCAGAAAGCCTTAGCTGAAAAGATTGATGTTCGAGTTCCAGTTCCTAGACCTCTGCCTCCTCCACGGAAACTTGATGGATCGCTGCATGTTGGAGTCATAGAAGGAGAAGTTAGCAATGCGGTCATAGCCCTGAATCTTGATGAATCTGATTTTGATGACATATTGAAGATACATAAGCTCAGGAGAGATACTTTCAGAATGTATGGATTACCGTTGCCAAAGGAGAAGTCAAGAGATTTCAAAGCATGGATCCAACAGTTCAGGAGATAGATTGTTAGCTTCCTTGTATCTTATTTTTGCTTTTCTAGAATAGCAAGTGATGTAATGTACTGAATTACCATATCTATAAAACATCTTTGTTGTTTGGCCCGACAATACCTTATTGTCTTCATGGCCTTGTTTATTTATGTTTAACACTCAGAATCACCTAAGTTACTACTGACCCACACACTCACTGCTGATATTTGTTTCTGTCTGTTTTTGCTTTGCTGTTAGATCTGTTTCTTTAGAAGCTTGATGGAATTTATTGTATAAGGATGTTTAAAGGGAAATTGTTGTTGGATTTCTTTATAGGTTCTGATATTTCTCTCCCTACACCCTCAGTAGTTTAGAACCCGATGAACAACTCCACTGATTCTAGTGTTAGGTTTTGGCATCATCAAATAGGGGGAAATTGTTGGGAGATAATTCAGTAGCTTAGTGCTTATAGATTTGAATGATCCCAAAACCCTACTTTGATTGGTGAACCATTAAGTTGTATTTGTTATGTCTCTGTCTCTGAGGGTTTCAGACTCAGTAGAAATCCTTTCTACATGGTTCAGGCATTCAGTTGTGTCTGCTGGCTCTTCAGTAGACTGTCAGCCTCAGTACCATGAGAAGAAGACTCAGTAGTGCTGGACTCAGCAGGAGCAGTATACTGAAAGGAAACAGTAGAACTGGACTTAGTAGGAGCAGTTCACTGAACTCAGAGTTGATCTTCAGTAGAGCTAGACTCAGCAGGAGTATGCTACTGAACATAGATCAGACTCAGCAACGGCCAGACAGTCTCTTGACTGTTAGAGATCTTTTAAGTCAAATCAGCAGATTCATACGAGGTATAGAGAAGTCAGCTTCAGATCTATCATGAAGTCTGTTTGTCTCACCTACCTTCTTCAGCCTCGACCAATGACAAGCAACCAGCTGTCTACTTTCTGATTAAAGCTGCAGTCAACACTTTTTCGGAAATGGAGGGAAAAGACTCTGCCACCATTCTTTGAAAGAGTCGTTAGCTACCCAAAAGAGAGAGACACATGGATCATCGTCTCCAACGGATCTTTCCAAGCCTCTCATCTATAAATAGAGGGGAGTTTTCAAATCAAAGTTCACGACACATACGAAGAACATACGAGCAATTACAAGCAACTTCAAATTGACTTAAAGGTTTTCGTAAGATCTTCTAGAGTTATTCCAAGCGAAAGGCGACATTCGTGCTCAAAGGAAACCGAGTTGCATCAGACTCTAAGCCTCTAGTATCCAAGCGACTGAATACGAACCCAGAGTTTATACTTTACCGTTCGTCACTCTAGAAGCCTCATTCTCGTTCTCTTCCCTCTAACCTAAGCTCAGCAGACCATATCTATAGCTTAGATCGAAGGAGTTCATCCTTGAATTGTTCTTTATTGTAAAGAACTCCTTCATAGTTGGAGAGTTTTTCAAACACTTTAGTTTGATACCTTGTAAACTGAGACTTGCTCAGTAAAAATCTCAAGACCAGTGTTTGTCCAGTGCACAAACCGACTGAGACTAACTCAGTATAATAAAATAGCCTCCTGATCTTTGTGGGACAGTGGACGTAGGATTGTTAGATCTGAAGCACTTTAAAAATCGTTGTGTTTTGTGTGCTTTTGTTTTACTGTTGCATTGATTACTATTCATACTAAAAATATCTTTCAAATCATTCAATTGTGTTTCAGCAAAGCTTAAAAAACTGCACTAATATACTGAAACAGTTTTCCTAAAAACGTTTTCTAACTCAACTGAATTGGGCCTGCACATTTCCGTACTCTACTGAACCTCTACTGAACGGTACTAAATTCTGACCTAAGTTAGCTAGCAGGCCTCAGTGAAGTCAGTCACTTCGCCACGCGTTTCAGAACAGCTTATCTGGTCTACTGAACCTGTTGAGTACGGCATCTTCCTGAAAAGGACTGTTCGCGTTTTAAGTAGAGAAAGTTTTCAGGTGTATTCACCCCCCCCCACACACACACACCTGAACTTTTATCTCGGGACCAACACTAGCAACTGCCTATTCAGCTTTGAATGCCAAGGTAGTATTGAATGATGCCAAAAAGGGGGAAAGAATAACAAAAGGAGAGAAGTCAGTACCAGGGACTCAAAACAAATCTGCTCCCACTGACTCAACTAATAAGGGGGAAGAGACTGAGAAGGGTAAGGCCCAGGGTGTTTCCAGCAGGTGATGTAGGCGTTGAAACTGGCCCAAGCGGCTCAGGACCCAAGGAAACAGCAATAATCACTTCTGCTGAACATATCAAAGAAGTTGTTGAGTTCCTTGAGGGGGACTCAGAAGATGAGGAAGAGTCTCCTCTGCCTCCACCAGTATCGAGTAAAGGGAATAAGCAAATGAAGATCGCCACCCCACTAAAAAAAGGCCACAAAAGATACATAAGCCCAACTGAGCAAGCTCAGATTGAAGCCGATGAGAAATTGGCAAGGGAGTTGGCTGAGGCTGAAGCTGCAAACAAGCCTAAAAAGGCTCCTGCAAAGGCCCGAACTAAGGTTCCAACAAGGAAACCAGCTAAAAGGCATCCTGCAAGAAAGCTAAAACTAAGCGATGAAGTTGATAGAGAAAAAGAGAAGGAGCAGGAAGCTGAGAAGACAGCTGCTGACTCACAACAGCAGCAGTTGCAACAAGAAAATGAAAGAGTTGAGCCAACAATGGACGAGATGATCAACTTTAGTATTGCTGCTCTAGATAAGAGAGCACAATACTATCAGCTAGAAGAGTTCAGATGGCAAGAGGCTCTGGCCAAAGAAAAGGCTGCTGAAGCAGCAAGAGAAGCTGAAAGACTGAAACCTCGATCTCCTCCGACGAAGGATAGGGAAATTCCTTACAAGTACAGACAAGGCAGAAGACCCATTGATCAGAAGATACACAGGTGGCCTTGGATTGATAAGTGGATACCCTGGGAGAAAACTCAACTTTGGGAGACACTAAAGGCCGAATTACTGGCCAGAAACTCAGAAGAATGAAGCTTTTGTTGACTGGCTCTTCAAGTGTGACTTAGAGATCTATAACATGGTCGAGAAAGCCATTGCGGACAAAGAAGATATTCATACTATAGCTTTTAGACCATTGCCTCCACCTCAGAAGCTCGACGGGTCTCTCTATATCGGCGTAATAGAAGGAGAAGTCATAAAGGCAATCTTAGCTTTGGAACTTGATCCTAACTTTCCTGAAGACGTCCAAAGATCCAGAAGCTCAGGAGAGACACCTTTAAGATGTACGGACTCCCTCTGTCTGAAAAAAAAAATCGAAAGACTTTAAGGCACGGATTCAGCGCTTCAGAAGATGATCTTGTTAGGTTCTCTATTTTGTTTTTGATAGAATAGCAAGCGATGTACTTGTATTGAACTTCTTTATATATATATATACATGCATCTTTATTGTTTGGTCTGACAACATCTCATTGTCTCTATGGTCTATCTATTTTAAATTTAACACTCATAATCACCTAGGTGATTACTAACTCACACACTCACTGCTTATTTGTGTATGTCTGTTTTTTCTTAGATTTGATAGCATCTATTTGAGGAAAATTGTTGAGCTATTTTTGTAACTCTTTTGATCCTCAGTAGAATAGAACTTGACGTACAACTCCACTAATTCTACTTGTAATACTTGTAATGAGTTTGTATTTGATAGTTTGTAGTGTTAGGTTTTGGCATCATCAAATAGGGGGAAATTGTTGGGAGATGATTCAACAGTAGATTGTTTAGAAGATTTGCCTGATCCCAAAATCCTAATTTGATCGGTGAACCATTCCTTTGTAATTGTAACGCCTTGGTCTCTGAGAGTTTCAGACTCAGTAGACTTTCCTTCAGCATGGTCCAGGCTCAAAAGTTCTGTCGGTTGTACCCTTAGTAGACCAACCGCCTCAGTACTATGGAGTGAAGACTCAGCAGTGTTGGACTCAGCAGGAGCAGCATACTGAGAGGTGTTCAAATTCGGTAGTGCTAGACTCAGCAGGAGCAGCATACTGAAAGAGTCAGTAGAACTGGACTCAGCAGGAGCAGTTCACTGAACTTAGAGTCAACCTTGAGTAGAGTTGAACTCAGCAGGAGTATACTACTGAACCCCAGGTCAGACTCAACAATGGCCTGACAGTCTCCTTGATTGTCAGAAGTTTTCTATGTTAAATCAGTAAAGTTGTCTGAGGTTGTACGCATTAGAGAAGTCAGCTTCATTATCTGCCTTGAAGTTTGAATATCTCAACAACTCTCTACACCTCGACCAATGACAAGCAGCCAGTTGTCAAAGTTCTGGTAAAAAGCTGCAAGTCAATTACTTTCCTGAAATATAGGGTAGACTCTGCACGATTTCTAAAAGAGTCGTTAGCTACCCAAAGACAGTGACACATGGACAGTTCATCTCTAACGAATCTATTCATAGCTCACCTCTATAAATAGAGGGAAAATCAAATTGAAGAATACAGAGCAATACAACAGTGAAATGCGCGCATCAAACGAGCAGAACACAAGCTTTTCGCAAGAACTTCAGAGAAATACTCAACGCGAAAGGTGACTACACTGCTCTAGGGAACCAAGCTTAATATAATCAAAGCCTCTAGCATCCAAGTGATAGAACACGAACCTAGAGATATTATTCCTCATTTTTCTTCACTCTAGAAGCCTCTTCTTGTTCCCTTTCCCTTTAACCTAAGTTCCACTGAAATATCCATAGCTTAGAACCGAAGGAGTTCATATCTTAAACTGTTCTTATTGTAAAGAACACTTTATCGTTGGAGAATTTGTCAAACATTCTTGTTTGGTCCTTGTAAACTGGACTTGCTCAGTATAATCTTCAAGGCCGTGTTTGTCCGGCGTACAAACTAACTGAGACTAACTCAGTATAATAAAATAGCCTCCTGATCTTTTCGGGACAGTAGATGTAGGATTGTTGATATCCGAACTGCTTTAAAATTATTGTGTTCATTCACTGTTGCATTGATTTACTGTTCATACTGAAAACTCGTTTACAAAATCATACAACAGAGTTTCAAAAGCTTAACTGAGTGCACTAATCTACTAAAACAGTTTTCAAGTAAAACATTTTCAACTCAACTGAATTGGGCCTACACTATTCTGCACGCTACTGAACTCTTACTGAACGGTTCTGAATTCAGACATCAGTCAGCTAGCAGGCTTTAGTATAGTTAGTCACTCTATCGACGCGATCCAGAACAGCTTACCTAGTCTACTGAATTTACTAAGCAGACAATCTCCGAAATTAGACTGTTAGCATTCTAAGTTGAGAAAAAGTTTTCAGGTGTATTCACCCCTCCCCCCCCTCCCCCCTCTACACCATTTACCTCGGGACCAACATATTGAGATTTCAGCAGGAGCACTGAAGCTGAGTTGAGGGAGAGTGTACTCAAATTCCTCAGCTTTGAGTTCTGAGAATATAAAATCAAGAGTGACAATATTAAGATCAGAACGTGCAAATAAGTTGCAAATGAATACCACTTAGGTCTAGATAACCCCCATAAGATCTTAGTGTTCATCCCCTTGTTGGTGAGCATTTTTCCTAGCCCATAGATTACATTAATCTGATTTGTAAATCTTGCGCTATAATCATCAATTGCTTCTCCTGGTGTCATACAGAAAGCTTAGATCTTATGTACCTCCAGTTCTAGCTTATTTTCTTTGATTTGTGGAGTTCCCTGACTTAGCACACCTAGAGCATCCCAGAGTTCTTTCGTTGTCTTGCAATCATGCACCCTTCTGAGATATGAGTCACTGAGCATTGTCAATATAGCATTTCCTCGGTCAAGGTTGTGTAACCTTCTTTCTTATGGCATGAAGAGGCTCTTGTCCCTGGGGACCTTTTCTCCAGTTATGGCTCCTACTACTCCCATAGTGGCAAATTCGATGATGTCGATCATGGGAACGATACGACCTTTCTCAAGGACTTCCGTCATGTTATCATGCAGTGACGTTAGATGTGCCTCCATTCTCACTTGACATACCATATAGTTCTCTACTGAGAACATGAGTACTATTCTAATACCTAACATATTAGACATTGTAGAGGTAGTATAGGATGGTGAAAGAAATCCAGATGCAGTAAAAAAACATTTTTCAGGATCTGTTTGAGTAGACCACTATATTCAGACTACGGTGATCAGAAAAACACCGCTCTGATACCAATTGTTGATCCATAATGAGTCTTTAGGTGTAGGAAGGGGGGTGGAGAGAGGTGAATACACCTAAGTCCAAGTTTTAACTCAAACACAAAAGTTAGACTTCGACTGAGTATGCTACTGAACGAACCAGCAAGCCAAATAAACTTTCATATCGCGTGGGCAGAGTGATTCTAAACATCGAACATTGTCTACTGACTTTAGTCAGTCTACAGTACGGAATGTGTATGCCAAATTCTACATCATCACGAGTTGAAAAAACTTATTACTGAAATCGGTTCAAATCAAGCTTGTGCGTTGATTCAGTTTTACTGAAAGTCTGACTTATGAGTTTTAGCAAATCAGTTTTATGCAGCATGGATAGTAAATCAATGAAACAATAAGTGCACAGGCAGTTTTTAAAATGGTTCGGATACTCAAGATCCTACGCGTGTCCTAAATAAAGCAGGAGTTCTTGAATTTATTATACTGAGCAAGTCTCATTCAATCTGTTCGCAGGACAGATTCTCCAGTTTTAATCTGAGAGACTTTACACAGTTTCAATGAATATGAACTCCTTCAGTTTCTAAGCTTGTAATCTAACAAGGGTGCCTTAGAATAAAGATTGGGAACAGAGTATCTCTATAGAGAAGAACTATAACAGATGTTCTATGAACTGAGTTCTTCGTTGAGTGAGCTTTAAGTTCGCTATCGTTGAGTGAGCTTTAAGTTCGCTAGAGGTTGTGTGCTTTGAATGCTTGGTGTTTCCGGTTGTGTCTTCATCGTTTGAAGCTCGATATCTATTTATAGTCTTGAACTTTGTGAATAGATTCATTGGAGGGAACCTAAACACTTTCCAAAAGCGACAAGGAAAACGACCATGTTCGATTTTGAACGTTACTATAGAGATTCTCTCTTTTTCAGTCTTGAGGGCAGATTTTGCCAGAACAAGGTTGTTGGGTGATGATTCTGTCCTCAGCAATGTTGGAAAATAGTGGGAAATGACTCAGTCTTCTCTGTTGACATTTACTCAGTAGCCCTGTGCTCTGAAGGAGTCTGTGAAGATTTGAAGATCCCAAAACCCCATATTGATTGGTGAACCATTTCATTGTAATCTATTTTTGTTTCTGAGGTTTCAGACTCAGCAGACACTCTGCTCTGGTTCAGGCACTCAGTAGAGTATCTGCCTCAGCACCAGAAGTAAAAGACTCAGTGATACTGGACTCAGTAGGAGAAGTATACTGAAAAGAGTCAGTGGAACTGAACTCAGCAGGAGTAGTTCACTGAACTCAGAGCTGATCTTCAGTAGAGCCGTCTCACCAGGAGCATGGTACTGAATCAAAGATCAGACTCATCAAGGGCCGAACAGTCTTCTGACTGTCAGAACTTCAAAAGTCAAATCAGCAGAGTCAATACGAGGAAGAGAGAGGTCAGCTTCAGATCTCCTTGAAGTCTGTTCTGTCTCAACCACCTTCTGAACCTCGGCCAATGACAAGCAGCCACATGTCCTATATCTACTAAAGCTGCAAGTCAACAACTTTCCAGAAATAGAGGGAAAGGAAACTGCTACCATACTTCAAAAGAGCCGTTAGCTACCCAAAAGAGAGAGACAAAGGATCGTCGTCTCCAACGGATCTATCCTAATCTCTTCTCTATAAATAGAGGGATAAATCAAATTTGAAGCTCACGAGAAACCGAGAACACACGAGAGAACTCACAGAGCATTCAACGAGCAAATTTAAAAAATCCTAAGTCTTCCGCAAGAAGTTCGAAGAATCAATCTCCAGCGAAAGACTACACTTATGCTCATAGGGAACCAAGCTAAATTGATTAATACAGCCTCTAGTATCCAAACGACGTTACACAAACCCAAAGCTCATACTCAGTTGTTCGTCGTTCTAGAAGCCACATCCTTGTTCCCTATCCCTCTAACCTAAGCTCAATAGACTAAATCCATAGCTTAGACGAAGGCTTTCACTTCCGAACTGATCCTTATTGTAAAGGATTCCTTCATTGTTGGAGAGTTTTTCAAACACTTAGTTTGATAACTGTGTAAATTGAGACTTGCTCAGTATAATAACTAAGGCCAGTATTTGTCCAGTGTACAAACCAACTGAGACTATCTCAGTATAATACATAGCTTCCTGATCTTTTGGGACAACGGACGTAGGATTGTTGGATCCGAACCACTTTAAAAATGCCTTGTGTTCTGTGTTCATTTTTACTGTTGCATTGATTTATTGTTCATACTGAAAACATCTTTTAAATCATTCAACTGAGTTTCAGCAAACTTAACAGACTGTACTAATCTACTGAAACTATTTTGATAAAAACGTTTTCCTAACTCAATTGAATTTGAGCCTACATTATTCTGCACCACTGAACTCTATCTGAACGATATTGAATTCTGACTCTCAGTCAGCTAGCAGGTCTCAGTAGAGTCAGTCACTCTGCCACACGATTCAGAACAGCTTATCTGGTCTGCTGAACTTGTTCAGTACGACACTATCATGAAAAGGATTGTTCATGTTTAAGTTGAGAAATCGGCTTTCAGGTGTATTCACCCCCCCCCCCCTCTACACCTGAACATAATCTCGGGACCAACAAAGGTACAGTGCTGGTAGCTCCTCATAGGTTGGGGTAGAATGGTAGGTGATGCTTTTTCAAACTCCAACGCAGATGCTGAGTTGACTTCCTTTGATTCCTTGGACTGAGTTATCTTCTACTGACATTGTTCTGAAAAGTTCAGCTTCACGCTTTTTCCTATCCATGGATTCAGTAGGTTCTGACTAACCATACTGAATTCCAATGTTGAGTCCGTCCGGTTGATAAAGATCTACTCTACTGAGTCTATCAGCAACTGAACTCTAGCTAGCCTACTGAGTTCCTAACATGCTGAACTCAATTGAGCTATTACAATAACATAGTTCATCAATCAGTTAGGGTTTTAGGATCTTCAAATCCTATCATACTGAATCTCATCCCAACAAGTTTCAATGGCATAAGCTTAAGCTTAATTCTTAACCAGACTATGAAGTTTCGGTAACATAATCTTATGCTTATTTCTTAACTAGAATATAAAGTTTCAGTAGCATAAGTTGCATGATTTTTTTACAATTACTCTTATGATCTTTAAGTAGCATTAGCTCCTTGCTTTGTTACAATGCATAATATGAAGTTTAAGTAGCATAAGCAGCGTGCTTTTTTACAATGTATAATATGAAGTTGGCGTTAGAATAACCTTAAGCTTATTTACATGGCAAACTATGAAATGTAAGAATCTTCTTTCTTCTATCAACTGAGTGGGCTATACCTTTGTTTTCAAGCACTCTTTGATCACTTCTTTGGTGATAGATTGAATTATCTTTGTCTCTAGGTGCATACTGGTCTGTTTTTTGACATTCTCGGGGCTACAACTTTTTGTGTGAATGGAAATATTCCCAATTTTCCATTAAAGAAAACTAAACCATCTTCATTAATATTGGTCGGCACACTGCACACATGAACATTACCTTTGTAATGAACTTCTTATTCTGGCATGTCCTATACGGTTCTGCTTCTCCTGTAGTGAAATAGAATCTGTGTGCTGCCCTAGTAATATAAAACCATTTCTCATTGATGTGTACCGTACTATTCATGGTTTTGAGCCGTAGCATATTATGAATCATATCAAATTCTAGGGCTTCGAGAGAAATCTTTAACCTTAGCAATAGATTTCGTGTTGTAAGATCGGGCTTTATTGCACTTGTATGAGATTTCATCAGTCCATTTTTAATCCATCTCCACATTGCTTTTACTTTGGCTTATGCCTTTCGTAAATCTTCAAATGTTTGATCTTTTGGGTAGGTATATACTTTGTATGAGCTCGATGTCGATAATTACTCTTTTACTTTGTGGATGGTTTAGTTTTATGCTTTGTAAGTGAATTGCTTCACCCACTTTTTGTTGCTTTTGTGTTGCAGGCCAAAGAACAATAATGGTGCGACAGTAGCACATCCATTTTTGGCTTGTCTCGAGCATCTTACCCTTGAAGGTCCTCCATTTTTTCAGTCGACTAGTAAGAACTGAATAATCGAGTTCCTCTCTTGTGGAGTTAGATCTTTCCTCCTAACCATTGTGTTGGGAATGATTCAGTATTAAATAAGATTTAAAGATCCTAAAAACCAGAACTGAATGATGAACCATATAATGTGTTGGTCCAGAGACGAGTATCAGGTGTGGGGGGGGGTGAGTACACCTGAGTCCAAGTTTTTGCTCAAACGTGAAGGTCAGTATATTACTGAGTATGCTACCGAACGAGTTCAATTGCTAGTTAAGCCTTCTGATCGCGGGGCAGAGTTATCCAACAACTGAGTACTTTATGCTAACTGATGTCAGTACTGAGAAACTCAGTAGATGAATAAGTCTGGAATTGTGTAGGCCCGGTTTAAGTTCGTCTCTTTAAAAAAGAAATTATGCAAACCAAATCAGTTTTGGCTAGTGCACTTTCAAATCTGTTTTACTGAAAATATGATTTTGCAAACAGTTGACACACGGCTGCAATAAAATAGTAAATGACACGAGCAATATTTAACGTGGTTCGGATACGCAAGATCCTACATCCACGGTCCTGCTGAACATGAGGTCTTGTTGATTAATCTGAGCAAGCCTTAGCAAGGTTTATGTGCACTGGACAAAACCTTCTAAGTTATAGTCCTTAGCGACTTTACAAAATCAAACCGAAGTTTGAAGGGTTTCTCTCCAACTAGGAAGGAGTTCTTACAATAAGAACTTTTCACTAAAAGTGAACTCCTTCAAGTGTTTAAATGTAGCTTAGAAAAGTGATCGGGAAAGAACTACTAGGATATCTCTAAGATTTTTAGTTCTTCGCTGGATGTAACAGTAAGTTTGCTAGAGTGCTTGAAGATGTGTTATTGAGTTTCTTGCTTCTCTGTTCCTCGTTTTGTATTCTTCTTCTTGAAGATGATCTCTTTATATAGTTGTGACCTATGCATAGATCCGTTGGAGGGGACCATGCTACGTGTCACAAGACTCCAAGGGAATTGGCCATATAATTTGAATGTCGCTACAGATGGTGGTTGACTTTATGTACGTGAGAGCAACTTTTGTGTCAAAGCAGGTAAGCTTTGCTTGCTTCTCATTGATCGAGGCATGGCGGTACGTGAGACTTGTCAGGCATCAGTGTTCTAGCTGAGTTGACTTCCTCTGAACCTCGGACATAAGTGTTCATCTACTGACATTCGACTGATAAGGTCAGGCTGTTGATTTCCCTTGTACGATCTGCAACTGAGTCACATCTCCATTCAGTAGATCAAGGCTGATCATACTGAGTTTTCTTTCTGAGTCGGCTGAAGAGTGATCTGAGTGCTTCCAGCTACTGACTTGAAGACAAACAACTGAGCTCAGACAGAGCTCTACTGAACGATGATAGATGGGGTTCTGGAACCTTAACTTCTCTACTGAAGTTCAGTCCAACAATTTACCCCTTATAGGACTTAATCAAAATAATCTAAAAAAAACAAAGCAGGTGTAGCCTATTACATCATGTAGGTTCATCACACACTCGGGGGTTTTTGGATCTTCAATTCCTCTTACATTTATAACAACTACTCAGTATCAGAGGTACTGAATCATCTCCCTACAATTTTCCCGTAACCACTGACTCATATCCTTAGATATTCCTACAATATCCCCCTAAGGAAGAACTATGAACCATCTCTTGACTCATATCCCTACATAAAGTAATAGCTTAGTTGAGTTCAACACATTAGGAACTTAGTAAGCTAGCTAGAATTCAGTAGCTGATAGACTCAGTAGCATAGACTTTTCTCAGCTGGATGAACTCAGTAGTGAAGACTCTATATGATCGCTCAGAACCTGCTGCATGTATGTTGAACATCAGTACAAAGGAATTGGCATGAATCTGAACTTCTTAGAAGATTATCAGTAGAAGACAAACCAGTCCTAGGTATCAGAGGAAGTCAACTCAGCATCAACTTTGGAGTTTGAACAAGTCTCACCTACCATTCAAACTCGACCAATGAGGAGCTGACAGCAATGTACTTGCACTGACATAAAGTTGTCCTCAAGACTGAAAAAGAGAGAATCTGTACAGTAATGTTCAAATTGAAGATGAGCGTTTTCCTCATCGTTTTTTACACGTGTCTAGGTCCCCTCCAACGGATCATTAAACGAGTCAAAACTATAAATAGAGATCGATCTTCAAGCGATGAAGACACCGGGAACACCAAACATTCAAGCACTCAATGCTCTAGCAAACTCAAAGCAAATTCAGCGAAGAACTTATTCCGTAGATAATAATCCGTTTAGTTCTTCACTCTACAGATATTTTGTTCCCAATCTCTATCCTAAGCTACCATTGATAGATCATTCGCTTAGAAATTGAATAAGTTCATATTTATTGAACTGTTCTTATTGTAACAACTTCTTCTTTGTTGGAGAAACTCAAACCTAGTGTTTGAAACCTTATAAAGTCACTAAGACTATAAATAGAGATATGTCCAGTGAACGGATCGACTAACACTTGCTCAGTATAATAAATACAAGACCTCATGAGTTTTCAGGATAGTGGACGTAGAATCATGCGCATCCGAACCACTTTAAAAACTGCATGTGCATTTACTCTCTTATTGTTTTACTATTCACTCTGCATAAAATCTCTTTAAAAGTTCATAAGTCAGATTTTCAGTGAAACTGAATATACGCACAAGCATAACTTGAACATTTTCAAAACAAGAGACGATAAAAACCGGGCCTAAACATTCCGCACTTATTCATCTACTGAGTTTACAGCAGACTAATTGAAGTCAGTAGATGGTATTTAGTATCTTGAATCACTCTGCCCATGCGATCAGAAAGTTTATTTGGCAAGCTGATTTATTCAGCGAGCATACTCAGTACAAGATTGATTTTCGCATTTGAGTTGAAACTTGGACTCAGATGTATTCACCGCCTACCCACCTGAAGACTCATCTCTGGACCAACACATTGCTTTTTTACAAGGCTCAGACTAGCTCTTTTCGACTTTGTTGTTTAATCTTAGGAATTTGGTGTGCGTTTTAAACATGCAGCTATATGGATTTGCCTCTTTTTTTAAGGGGTATTTGAGTTTGAAGTTGCTGTTTGATGAATAAACACATGACTATTTTAATGTTCTCTGCCGGCTTCATACAGTAAACTAATGGTTAAAGTAATCTTGGCTGCAAGACACGAAGGTGGAGATTATGAAATAATAAGTTCGAAAAATGTATTAAACAAGATTGAGCTAAGAATTAATTAACGGTGTTCCTACCATAATAAAATGAGGCAAAGTCATTCGGATGGATTTTAGTGTCCCACAATTATACACATTTCTATGTCACATCCACTAATTATTTAACACGCGGAATTAATTTAAATAAAATAAAAAAATAATAATTAAGTATGGTGGACCACACATGTTAATATTTCATAGAGTGTGACACACAAAGGAGTATAATGTATGACGACATAGAAGTCTTTGTGGAAGTCATTAGGCTAGAATTTTAATTAACAACCAATTAATTAAGGAAAAGTAATAAATTAATATCTAAACCTATTTGGACCCACCACTTTTTTAACTTTAAACGCACTACCTTAATCTCCGTACTCATTTTAAAATGGACATAAATAATGAGATGGAGGGAGTATCAAATAAAAATCCAATTAAAAAATAAAAAACAAAGTTTTAGTTCAGTGCTTCTCCAAATGTGAGGGAGCACCGTAGCTCGCCCAATTTTAAACTTTGCTTGCTCAAGGGGAGAAAATAAGACGAGAGAAATATGTGACAAAAAAATAAAAAAGAAAGAAAAATATGATAAATAAAGTGAATTTTGTTATTGTAGTATTTAATATAAAAGAAAAAGAGAAGAAAGAGAAGAAAGAGAAGAGAAAAGAAGGTATTTTTGAAAAGACAAAAATATCCTCAAAACAAAGAATGTGGGAGGAGAAGAGATTTTGACATGAGACCTTTCTCTCCTCTTTCTCTTCTAACAAACAACATAAATTCTTACTTTCTTACCTATTTATCTCCCCTCTATTTCTTTTCTCTCCATTTCTCTTGAACCAAACGCAACGTTAGAGAAACAGAATGTGGGAGGGTTGGGTAGGAAATAGAGTTGCATTTTGCAACAATGCCTTATCTTATGGTAGTCTTATGGATGGGCTTTGAGGATATTTTTTGGCGAGTGAGATTCGAATTAGCTATTTTATTTGAATGTGGTATCTTTAGTTCCGAAACAAACACTTCAATCATTAGGTCATTTCGAGAGAATGAATTTCTATTATTGATGAACCAACAATGATGATTCTCTATCTTATTTTTTGGCGTTTCACTAATGAGTCAGTGATATATGTATTTTCAATTAAAGGAAAATCATTAATAAAAAAAATTAACTCATCAATTTTAACCTATATACAACCATAATAAGACTACATATTTTACCACCTCATTGATGGGACATGTACTAAGACATCAAAGGTAAAATATAGGATCCTTAGTGCAAAATGTTGCCATCTTGCGTATTTGTTTCTCCTTAAATAAAATTGGTAGGATTTCTTTAACCCCTTTTCTTGATAAAATTTAAATTGCACACTAAATAAAAACCAAAAATTTTATGCAATAACTCTAATCACACAAGAAACGTAAACAATATTAAACTAAACATATGCATCTCACCCCGCCTGCATATACACATTAAGAAGATTATAAGTCACTCCAATTATAAATTTATTGTATCGCTATCGAAATTTACTGAATCCACCCCTAATACATGACTGAGATTAAGCATAGGTTCACTTATACTTTTCAAGCTTCCCTTGGGGTTCCATTGGATTTCATCCAGACTGGAGGAGGTGGTTGGTTTTAACTTTCTAAACATAGTATTAATGCTTCCTTTCCTATTTGTGAAAGAGAGATCCGTTTATGAGAGCTTATCACAATCTTATTCTAACTTATCCGTTTATAAGGCAAAAATAATTTATATTTTAGAATAAGTTATTTTCATAAACTCTCCAAAATGCATGTAAAAACACTTATTTTTTAGAATAAACTAAAATAAGCTGCAGATAAGCTCTTCCAAACGGGGCCTCAGATCTGCATATCATATCCCACTGACAGTAATTTTTAAATTATATTTTATTTTTTATCTATTCAAATGTTTTTATATTAATGTATCAAAAAACAGAAAGCTTATTTAACTTAAGTAGTTATTCAAACTGTTAATCTCAAACGGCCCCCAAATGAGGTGCAAGTATAACTCTCAATATCAAAGATACTTAAGTTATTAAATTTAATAATAATAAGATAAAAATGAGACAAAAATAAAAAGGTTTCTTACAATTCTGTTGCAACAGGCGACTTCCCTCTCCCTCTCTCTCTCTCCCTCTACCTAAATCTTTGAAAATCCCTCTCCTCTACATCTCATCCTACACAGATCAGGAATTGACGCGAATGCGAACGGGAAATGGAGACAAGGAAGCGGAAACCTTTTTCGGACATCACTGACATTCAGAATTTGACGCCCCTCTCCGTTTTGCGCGAGCTCGTCGGAATCTCCAAACCCGCAACTTCCATCCTGAAACCTAATTCCAGTTCCACCAACAACGAATTATTGCCTGAAGCGTCGGACCGATCGAACACCAGCATCGGCTCATCCAGTGTCGGCGCCACCTTCAATTCGAAAACCGTTCGGTTTCGGCACCCTCCGCTTGAAGTTTCTTCACATACTTCTCCAAGTAATTTCCTCTTTTTTTCGTCAGTTCGCATGTCTAAAAAATTATCTAGCTGTTTATATTTTGATTTACTCTAGTTATTTATGCGCACATTTAGTTGCTAATGTAATTATTTGTCGCAACAATGAAAACCCTACGTTTTTGGAGCTGGACACTAAAGTTTATTGGAGGTGTTGAATATGCAATCTGGGTTCTGTAGCTTTATTGGTATTTTGGATGGATTGATTCTTTAGTTCAGTTTTGTTTTCTTAATGGTGTTTTTTAGCGGTAGAGCTTAGTTATTTTATTTAATCTGTATTTGCATAATCTTCATCGATCTCATTCTCCAACTGCCATGTTTGATACAGGAAAGGAGAAAGATATTGATATATTTGGGGCAATAGATAAATTTTTGTTTGTCCCAAAAATCAATCAGTTGTTTGGAAGTCTAGATGAACTTTGTCCATGTTATTGACATTTTATGTGAAGCTCTTCCTTGTAGATTACTTTATGTTTTCCTTGTTGGAGAGAGTGCTTGTATATATATTATCTCACTTAAACAGTTTGTGTAATGAATATTGCTCAAATGTATTGCAAATGGTTAGTTTGTAAGTTGGCTCTTACTGAAAGTGATATTGGAACTAAGCATGCAGCTTGCAGTCGAATACAAAGTATTGAAAATTCCAAGAAAGAAAGAGCAGCACATGCGGTTGTTGTTTGTACACCTATTGAGAAGAAGGACAAAGTGAAGGCCACCACCTTACCATTCAGTTCATCCGTTTCTGAGAAAACAAAAGATACTCAGAATAAAGTATATAAATTGGATATTAACGATGGTGGTGTGGGAATTCAAAAGGGGGTCAGGTTTTCCAGCTCCAAGGAAAATCATTCTGATTTCCGATCAGAAACTACTAAAACATCCAGGAAAGAAAGAGAGTCTGATGTGATTTCTTGTCATTCCCCTATTATGAAAAGGAAGGACAAAGGGAAGGCAATTGCCGTGCCATATAGTTCATCACCCATTCAGGAACAAGACACTCATAATAATGTTTGTAATTCCAGCATTCAGGTTGAGGGAGAATGCAAGAAAGGCTTGGGAAATCTTGGTTTTTCTAGTGGTTCGGTTGAGAATTTCCAGGGCACACGTTTCGATGGACATATCTCTGGAAAAGCAGATAAAGGAGAAGCAAACCTCAATTCTTCTGGTCGTGCTTTAGAAAAAATATCAGAAACAGAGAAGGATATTTCAGATACTTCTTGCTGCTTACTCGAGAAAAGAACTGAGAAAAAGAAAGGGATTTTGAAAAATACTAGATCTTCCAGTTTGCAAACAAATGAGATAGGGAAGGAATATCTCAATCCTTCTAATTCCTTAGCCAGGGAAGCAAAGGACAGAGCCAAGTCTGCGACCATTTCTAACTCCTTGCCTGAAAAAACAAAGGGGAAAAGGAATTTCGTTCTTGAACCATATAACACTGGAGGGTCATCTTCTGCTGTGACAGTCAAGTCCCGTCCATTGAGGAAGACATCCGAGAAGAATAAGAATGCTATTGGGGTTTCTAGTTGCCCTCCAATGACGAGGAGCAAAAGGATACTGTAAATCTCCATCTATTCTCTTCTAGTCCCCACCCCACCCCACCCCACCCCACCCCACCCCACGTACGCACACATGAGAAAAGTGAATTACTATCAACATATGCATACACTGACACACTCAAGCAAGCTACACTGTGACACTGTCACATCTTAGAGGGGGATATTTCTGTTTGGCATATTGAATATCTTTTTGAGACATTACTGATTTTGTATCCTATTCATTCTCTCGAGCAAGATAGTATTTTCCTCGCGGGACATAGAACCTGTTTTGCTCCTATCTATTTGTTCTTATTTATCGAAAGAGAGTTTCTGTTTTCTGAGATCAGCAATTTTGTTAGAAAACTAAATCGCTGATTTGTTTGTTAAGGTTGTAAGTTGTAACAACCAGTGATGGCTCTTTGGGCTTCATCTTTATTTTCTCTGTTTTTTTAATGGTTAATTTCTGCTCTTAATGATACTAGCACTAAAATTAAGCTGCTCTTTTAACCTATAGCTGCCCTTCTTACTGATCTACTCACCTCTTCTTTTAATCAGGAGAGATATTGATGAAGCTGGGGATCTTAACTGTTCAAAGTCATGGACTGCTCCACAAGCAAAAACCAGAAAGGTCCGTGCAATATTCTCTTTCTGAATACATCTCTATTTTTTATGGTTAAATACAACCACCCTGTCAAAAGATTTTACTCATTCCTTTTTTGAGAAAACTGCATAACTTTCAAAACTTTAAACTTCGCACATCAGTCAAGGAGGGTATCTGTAGAAAAGTACAAACCTCAAGACGATGTAGGAATTTGTATGGTTTTGGAAAGTCAAGGAGTTGGTAACTGTTTTTTTCCAATTAAGCCTTTTGTAGTTAACCCTCGTCGTTCCCAGTACGATAATGTTATTGAGATATTAAACTATATGCATTAATATATGTTTGAAATATTATTGAAACTGAAGCACCATACTGTCAATACATGGATTTCTCACTTCCAAAATTTATCACAACGCTTCTCTCTATCAGAGTCTTGTGTTTGTTCAAGGCTGATAACATCCTTGATTTTAGATATTTCCGTAAATGGTCAATTTCTGCTCCTTCTCAGTCTCATCTCAAATTTGCTCGTTTCTAAAATCCAGACATTTACGCTGTTCCTCTTCCTATCCCAGTATGATTATTTAAGAGATGGTTCACTTTTTTGATTGGCTAATGCTTGATGTGGTTTTGCAGAGGATTTGTTCGAAAACTAAAGAAACAAGTGCATGGCCAGAAGATTTCATAAGAGAGCAGAAATCATATTTTGATGAGGTTGATAATTTTGAATTGGCTGTAGAGGAAGTATCCCAAGATGAGTTAGAGTAGGTAGGAGTAAATACTTGTACAGTCAGTCAGGGCGGAACCACCTTAGAGCTAAGGGGTATTATAGCACCTCTCGATTTTTCGTATGCGTGTGTTGTGTGTGTAGAAAATGATTTGTACAATGCGGTAATAACACCTCTCTGTTTACTGTGTTCCAAACCTCATACTCATACAATGGTAACTGTCTTCACCCTTTTCCACTTCATAATATCTACTCTTTTTCTTTTTCTTTTTCTGTATTTTTATTTGTTATTGTTTTCGTAATATACTCTTCGTCCCATTACAAATGACACGTTTTCCTTATTGGTGAGTCATACTATAAAAAATACATTTTAAAAAATAGCAAAATTTGTGTGGATATTTAACTACCAAAAAGTCAACAATCAACACTATATAATATTCTCTTTGTTCCGCCCGACTTGTCTGGTTTCTTTTCAGCACGGAGATTAAGATGAGTTGGTGGTTGTGTGTAGACGAGTTGGTGATTGGGTGAGGTAGGCCCACGAAGAAAAAGTGGTAGATTGTGTAGTAATTATTTTCCTTTTTTGGAAACAAGACAAGTCGGGTGGGACGGCCCTGAAAGGAAAACAAGACAAGTCAAGCGGAACATTTCTAGTGGTACGGAGAGTAGTTAATTTATCAAAATAAATTTAAAATCCATTCATTATTTAAAATTGGAAAAAAAAGTTAAATACCTTCATTCATAAATACTTCATCCGTCCCATAGAAATTGTCATATTTCTATTGAGCACAGAGATTAAGAAACTTGTATTGTGTGGTGTGTGTTGTTTGACTTTTAGGTTGTTAATTTTGGCAACACATTGTTTGTTTTTTCTAGAAACATAACACTTTCTATGGACAGACCAAAAAGGAAAACAAGACACTTTCTATGGGACGGAGGGAATACTACGTCCGCCCCTTATACAAGATTGGTTAAATAATCTCAATGAAGAATGTTGATTCTTGATATTAGCCTTCTCTGCCCGTTATTTTACTTTTTCTCCAGAAAAGGAAAGTTCGCCCGTTATTTTACTTTTTCTCCAGAAAAGGAAAGTTCGCCATTGATATTGTCCCTTCACCCTCTTGGCAGAGTCTATATATTGAGGAATTTGGTTCTAGTCTTGTGTAGAGCATAGAGGGAATGTTGGAGCCGCTAACATTGCGGAATCCACTATAATGGTCTGTCGAGACGCTGTATGATGCTAATACTTTGTAATCACCTTAAGAACTTTTAACAGTTGCCGGGATTGCAGTCTTCTCACGACGGTACAAAACCAAAAAGGTCAGATAAAAGAATATTTATTTTGAGAAATAAAGAATCTCTCTAAATTCGTATAGGATTACAATCAATGCAACGAACTTGAAAGGCATCAACATTATAACTCTGTGCCTCCCCACTTGTATCAGTTTGGCTGATTCTGCTAGAGAGCCCTTGCAGAGCTTCAGCTCAGACTTAAGTGTTGGAATTTTTCCGATACAATCTAGAATCTTACTCAGATCCAGACAAGAACAAATTGGGATGGTCTCGCGAAGTGGACTCACCCCCCTTATATATTCAGATTTTCAAATCATGGTCCAACAGATAATTGAGGTGACTGTCTTTAGGTGACTGATGATGACGGTCTCACATGGAAGAATTATGAAACTCTTTATTGCATTAAATTAGTTTTATCATAAACTATGCATTATCTTTTCATTTCATTTCATTTACGAGAACTAATAGTCATTAATATCTATTTTAAAGACTTATTTTGTTTATGAAATCTCACATTGAAAATCTCTTTCTTATGAAAGTTGTTTCCTTCTAAATGTTAAATAAAGTCATGTATGAACGACTTGTAAAGTTATTAAGATTTGGGGAGTTATACTTCCCACACATCCACTAACTTCAAAACAAGGTTAGGAAGTGTCACACACGCCTTTTTCATAACGAATTCGAGGTAGGAATATCAAGAACCCTAGTGTTTGAGATTTGGGGGCATGTTATGAATTCGAGGTAGGAATATCAAGAACCCTAGTGTTTGAGATTTGGGGGCATTTGATGAAATCGCCCTTGTTTCCTTAAATTGAATGAAGAATTAGCATGAATATGAGTTCTTGAGCATGAATATGATGTTGTTTGATTACTTGTCTATTCTTCGGTTCTTATTTGAATTTCAAGCATGTACTAGGAGTTGAACATAGAGTTGTGGAATTATGGGTGTTGGCGCATGCCTAGCTTTAGGAAATGGTTCTTTGTTTCTTGTGGATGATAATATGATAAGATTGGACGAATCAGTAGGACCAATTTTGCTATAGAATGGATACCTTCAAACTTGAGCACTCAAGATGTTCGATAAAATGCCACAATGAGTTTCCTTGTTGAATTTGGAGAACATTTTCTATCATTGTGTGTATTTCATTCTCATAGTCACCTATGTGATTGCATGACTAGAAGCTTGTAGGGAGGATGTTGTTTTGATGTTTTGCAGCCTCGCTTGTACTTGAATTATGTTGGGAATCAACTTGTGCCAATTTGTTCTTTTTCCATTCTTGTAGTGCCAATGCATGTTCCAATGTTTGATCTATGGCCATTAGTTGCTTTAATTGGTGATTCGTGATGTGCTTAGGCCAACATAGGACTTGAGATGTGCTTAGATTCATTTTTTATCCATGTTAAGTCCAAGGTGTGGGGGCGTTAAGCCTGCTTTTATCATTTTATCCTTGTATTTTACAATCTATCATGCAGGTTTCATGGGACGAAGCAACGAATCTTAATCCGTCGGAGGAAGTTCCGCGGTACAGGAGAACAAAGAGTTTGTACCGCCACAGAAGCATGTTGGCTGCTCATAACGTAATAATAACAACTAGACACAAGATCGAAAACCATGATGTAGACTTTGTTTTTAGAAGACAAAATCGAACTTGCTAAAAGTAGTAAACAAATAAACATGTGATATCTTCCTCAAAGAGGATAATATTCAAGGACAAGTGACAAACATGAGTTTTTCCTAGTTCATAGCGTGTTTGATGGAAAATCATGTTTAGAAACAAGTATTTGATTTGAATTTGCTTAATCTTGTAGAATCTGATACTACTTGTTTGTCCTTTTCTTGAAATTGTAGGAAAATGGGTGAAAATCATGTTATTTAGGCATGATGGATTTGAAGTAAGATTGGCACAAGTAAAAGGTGAAATGGCTCGATATTTGGACTTACAATGAGTAAGAAAGAACCAATAAAAGATCGAGTTGAAAGCTGCGACTACCTAAACGCAGCCGCTTGAGGGTAACCACAACAGAATTTGAAGTATGCAGGATGCAATCAAGACGCACCGCGTCAGGGGCGTTACAATGGATCCTGAAGCCATCTGCAATCCCGACGCAACCGCATTGGGGTCACTCCCGCCTTCTATTTTAAAACCGCAAAAATTACTCAAATGCCCTTATTTAGGGCTGAGATTTAGATGCTATGAAATCCTCATAGGTGCCGCTCAAGAGAGGTTAAGAACATATTGTTGAGCTCATAATTTCATCTTTGGAGAGCTAGAGAAGAGAAGAAAGAAATGAGATCAAGAAATTCAAGTTCAACACATTCAAGACTTTAGGTTTCTTCTATGGTTTATTTTGCTTTTGAACATGAATTATTGTGACTTTATTGGTTTTGTTACTTTGCTCATGAATAGCTAAATCTTTTATTCTAGGGTTATAAAGTAGGTGGATGATTTAACTACGGGTTTTTTGCTAGTCAATTAACATATTTGTTCCTCCTTGTGTTCATTTTTTGATTTGCTTGTTTATTTGATTGGCCACCAATTGGCCATAATTTGATGTGTTCATTCGAGATTCGACAGATGAGAATTAATGCTTGATATATGATACAAGTCATGTTAATTATTTAATGCCCAAAATGTTTGACATTAATATGAGAACAATAGATCTTAAGGGATTTTAGGAGTAACAAGCTAGTAATTACTTGGAGATAACTTTACGAGCATGTTATCTACGGTTTAGATACACCCAAAAGGTTACTTAGGCTAAATTTGTGATCGTTTTAAGAGAAGATAAGTCTTGCAAATAATTCATTAGTTCAGGTGAAGTTTGATAAATCATACACTGAAATCCAATCCCTAGAATAAGCTTTCTCATATTTTCTTCGAAGTTCATTTATGTGCTATTTAAATTGCATGTTTCAAATTTAATAACTAATCAATTTTCATAGTCTAAGTAGAGGATAACAATAGGAATTAGTATTTACTAGATATAATTAGTCTCTGTTGGATTGACCTGGCTCTGCAATTGCACCCATACACTTGCAGCGTGTCAATAAAAGAGAACAAGTTTTTGGCTTGTTGCTAGGGACTAATTTTCATTTGGTAATATTAGTTTAAGTTATTTGGTACTACTTTAGATATTTATTTGTTTTTTGTTGTTTTATTTTACTCGATTTTATTGTGTTTTTCGGGTAGTGCATGATCACAAAATCGAAGAGAACTCCTTTGGAATATTTAGATCTTGAGATTGAAGCTATTTGTCGGTGTAACAATACACGAAAGAAAAATTAGGCTACCAAAATGAAAGATGATTAGGCGACAATAACAAAGATACAATAGCAGCTTGATGCTCTTTAGGCAGAGCGGGAGTGTCGATAAGAGCCCATCAAAGATGTTTTCCATCTAGTGGCTCAATAAGGGGTTGTCTACGGTCTAAGGATCAATGCCAACTCTTTTGAGGTCAAACCTGCACTTATCTACATGGTGAAACAAAATCAGTTCAGTGGTAGAGCCGTTGAAGATCCTCATGCTCACTTGAATTAATTTATAGAACTCCGTAGCACCATTAAGATGAATGGAATCCCGGATGACACAATCAGACTTCAGCTATTCTCTTTCTCACTCCATGATGATGCTAAGCTTTGGCATCAATATTTGGATGCGAATGTAATCACTACATGGGACGAGATGATGAAATTCTTCCTTCTCAAGATCTTCCCACAAAGCAAAACTATGCGGTTGTGATTTGAGTTTAATCAATTTCGCCAATTTGATGGGGAGTCATTTTATGAAGCTTGTGAGAGATTTAAGGGGATGTTTCGCAAGTGTTCTAATCATGGCATAAGTCCGAATGAAAAGGTCGGCTTTTTTAGAATGGGTGCAATCTCGAGATTAAGAATTTGTTTGATGCAACAGGAGGAGGAGGTATATTATATATAAGTCATGCCACTGCGACGAGCATCACTGAAAAGATGACTGTTAATAATTATCAATGGCCAGAATCGAGGGTAGCTGTGAAGAAGGTTAATTTATTGACTTGAAATTGTCTGCCCAATTATTAATGTTAATGAACAAGATGGATAACATGGTGACACCATAACTAGCTTTCATTTGAAGGGCATTCGAGTATGGGGCATATTAACTACATAAACGGTAGGGGATACGAAACCTTTCGCCAACCTTTTGGCTCTCACCCCCAAGGAGCTTATAGAAACAATCATCCACCATAGAATTATTATCAAGGCAGTGAGAATCATCCAAATCCTCATACGCTAATCCGAACAATGCTCTGCAACCATCTCTTGATTTTTCTGTCATCAACGGAGTGATAGATGAGTAAAAGAAACCAGAGCTGTAGAATATGTTGACGCAATTCATGACACACTCAAGGGAAAACTCAAAAGACATGGATACCCAACTTAAGATTCTCGGATGACCAATGACATGTCGAGTAAACATTAGCAAGGATAATTTCCATGTAACACAGTAGTTAACCCCAAGGAAGAATGCAATGCGATTAACTTGAGAAGTGGGGCTTCTTATGAGGGTCTTAATGCCTAACATTGTTACTAATCCAATCTCGGTGGAGGATGAGGAGTTGGAGAACTCCGAAGTGAATGGAGAAAAGATCAAGGAAAAAGAAACAATGGTGTTTCCAGTTTCTCCGCCTAAGAAGAATAACCAATCGACTCTTGTACCTCCTCCAATGCCATTCCCACAACGCCATCAAAAGAGGAATGATGAAGAACATAAATTGAAAATCTTTGACATTTTTAGGAAGGTCAACATTAATCTCTCACTCTTGGAGGCAATCCAACAAATTTTGAAATACACAAAATTCTTGACGGACGTGGTTGCTCGAAAGATAAAGTGGGAAGAATATGGGACTATCCATTTGAACGAGGAGTGTAGTGCTATTAGACAACAAAAGTTGTCGCGAAAGCTCAAAAATCCGGGTAGTTTCGCCATCCTCTGCATGATTAGAGGACAACATATAGGAAATGCATTGTGAGATCTTGGAGCTAGCATCAATCTTATGCCTTCGTCTATTTTCAATTAGTTGGAGATTGGGGAGACGAATCCGACAACCATTGCTCTCTATGGCAGCCTGCTCAGTCACATATCCCTAAGGGACTATCAAAGGTGTTTTGGTGAAAGTAAATGAGTTTGTCTTTCCGGCCGATTTCATTTTTCTAGAGATGGTAAAGGACAATAATATTCTATTAATAATTGGAAGACCTTTTTTAGCTACCGGAAGAGCGCTCATCGATGTGGCCAATAGAGACTTTTTGGATGAATGATGAGAGCCACACCTTTTCGATCAATCGAGCTATGAAGTTTAACAATGAGGTGGATTCACATGTCATGGAAGAATTCAAGGTGTTGAAGATTATTGAGTCGTACATTGAGTCGAACACTTTGTGGTCATCTAGTGACCTTTCGGAGGCTTGTATCTCTAACTCTATCTTTTCTTCGTATTATTTCAATATCAGTAAGAACTCTCCTCGTGGTGATTTGCTTGAAAGTTGTGCTATGCTAGATGGTGTACAATATATTTTTTCGCGAAGAGGAAAAAGGAAAAAATGATCTAATACGTCGCATGACTGTGTCTGGGTCATCATAGAGAATTTTCGTCACCAGACCTTGATGAACCTTGATGATTTAGCCTCGAATTGTTTGAACCAAATAATCCTGCGAGATTTTGAGCCATTTAGTGTACTATTTTAGCAGTCTTATTTTTTTTCATGTGTGAATTATTCTAACATACATATATGTCTCTAGAACTTGCTTAGGCTTCTGGTTTGGAATTGCATATTGTGCTAAAGGGTAAAGAAATGGTTTTAGGCCATCTTTCTTGACCATTGTTACCCAAACAATTGACCAAAAATACGATACCTCTTATTCGTCTTTTTGAGCATTGGCTAATTTTCTTGATTTAACCATTTGTGTGTAGGTTGAATTTGTAGAGAAGAGTATGGGGTGAGTATGTTGAAATGACTGGTTTGTGATGGTAGAGAAGAATGAAAAGAAGATTAAGTTTTACCCAACCTGGTACCGAACTGAATGAACCTTATGTATAACAAAGTCATGTAAATTATAAAGGTGAGTTGGTGATTAATATCACAAAATTATTTTCCTTTGGGGAATGAGTCACTTAACCTAAATTATATCATATCTTACCAAAGAGTCTACATTACAACCGAATAAAAGTCTTATTTGATCTTTGTCCAAAAGCACACGCTAGCAATATAGAGGTTAGACGATCTGCAAGCCTATGGTAGACTATTTGTTTCTTTTAAATTAGGTGTAAACACTTCCTATCTTAAACACTTGAGAGTTGAGGTTACACACACACACACACACACACATATATATATATATATATTATAGGGTTACGTTCCCATTCAAGCATGAGCTATAATGGGAAGTAGAAATAAGTAATAGTCGTTGGATCGATCCAATTGGGTCGATCGAATAATTGTAGATCAATTTTAATTTAAAATTATCCAAATCAATGATCATACACTTTCTTTACAAAAGCGATACACTAAAGGTCAAAATAGACTTTTGCCAACAAACTCAATGTAAAATGGTTGGGGGGGTGTGGTAGGTTCAATTCATTTCATTTGCCACTATTTTCAAATCCTCCTTCAACAACAAGTGACACGAACGGGTTCCTCCATACCCACTTCCTTCATACCATCCATACTCTCGAGTAAGGTGGACACAACATCCCGGAGGCACGGCAAGTTTGTTAGACACGACGAAAGCTTCTTCGGACGGAGAGAGATACGGTGGCATCGTTGTTTAGATGTGTATTGTTGACGGTGGAGCCACTATTGGAGTGCGGTGAGGCATAGTATGGCCGACAGTGGCACAGGTTCTATTTGACCTAAACCCTTTCTTCTAATTATTTTTTGGCCCGAAATCAGGAACCCTAATTGAATATGTATTTTATCCCAAATCTAGAACCTTAATTGAATATATATTTTTGCCGAAATATAGAACCCTAATCTTAGAGAAATTTCCCAAATTGAAAACGTCTTTTTCTTATTGAAATTTGAAAACGTGTTGCTAATTGTTGAAAAGGATAACGTAATTGAATGTCTATTTTGGTCTTTTTCGGATTATGCAAACGTGTAGCTGATTGTTGATGATAATACACTTGATGATCCGTAATGGGTCTTGTTTTAGATGCACATCATGTTTGTAGTTGATTATGTTGGTATACACTTCTTAGTTTTTTGATAATACACTATGTAGCCGTTAGATGATATACTTTGGAGAGATTTGATTATAATTTTTTTTAAGTTTCTGTGCTATCTGTGAAGAATTCTATTGATAATACACTTTGCAGTTGATTAGTATTACACTTTCTAGTTCTCTGGTGATGCACTTTGTAGGTGTGATACAACAATTTTCCAAATAATCTGGTAAGTGATTTCAGACCTTGTATTTTGAAGTGGTAGCTGAAAACATTTTATATGAATTTAATGCCAATTGTGTCATTAATGATTATTTGCTCCCTGATTTGTATGATGCATTTGCACTATATGTTTAGCTGATTGATTCATGGAGCCTTACTTTGCATGTAGTTTGTATTGCATTTTATTACACTATGTACGCATGTAACATAGATAGTGACTTGGATGTTGTATTATGTATATCTAAACCTAGAATGTGATCAGTTGTATGTATAATATTAGTTTGTTGTTGTTACTGATGTATAAAACCTAGAATCATGCATTAGATACAAGTTTGCAGATTAATATACATTATGTTATTTTGCATGTTGTTTGTGTAGTACACTTTGAGTGGTTTTTTAATACACTCTATATGTATTTAACAATACACTCGATAGTGTATCATCAATACATTTGCTTAGACAATTAGAAACATGGTATATAGAAGGATTTTCTTACATCTTGGATTTTCTTTTTTGTGCATGCAGAATGATATGTTCATGACTTGGCTCCTTACCAATGAACTGTAAAAAAACAATGGTGAAAAGAATGGCGAATGCAAAAATTATTGTGCTTCAACTCTAATGGGGTGACAGGTTGCTCATCAAAGACACAACCATATTTGCAATGAGGCATATGGGACTTCATGGGCCATTCTTCAGTGGCTTGGAAGAGTGGTATCACACCGCCCTTGAAGAAGCAAAGCAATGTGTTACGAACCGGTATTGTACATCCATCCTCACTCGGGAGAAGAACGTGCTACTCACCAAACTCTTAAGTCAAGCAAAGCTATCTTATGAAGGGCTCATGACTTCTCCAGATATGAATGTAGAAAGTTTGCTCCTAAGCTAGAGTAGATGTGTTCGTCTTCGAATTATCATGTTTCTGTATTAGGAAGTGTCTGTCTTTGAACAGAATACATACAGATATATTTTCTAGTTTAGTTAATTGATAAATATTAGTAGCCCAATGGATTAATTAATTATATTATGGGCTAATTATGTGGAAGTCCATTAGGAATATAATTAAATTAATGGACTACAAATATTAATATTATATTGGCTTTTGAAGCCTATATATATTAGTATTCTGTTCATAAACAGAATACACACAGATATATTTTCTCACATGCACGCCGTTCGAGAAAGAGAGACGTAATCTAATTTTCTTCAGTTCTCTGACCACCAGAGGGAGAAAAAGCCGGTACACAGATCAGAAGATCTAACACACGAGCAACAATCAGAGCTGCAACAACATACGTAGGAGGAAGGTATATTGTTCTTCACCTCCTATTTCCTTCATGGGCTCCATGGCAAAGTTCTCGAACTTGTGAAGCTCTAGCTCGAGCTTATTTTCTTTTATCTGCGGGGTTCCTTGGCTCAGTACAGTCAGGTCATCCCAAAGCTCTTTTGTCGTTTTGCAGTCTTGCACCCTCCTGAGGTGTGAATCACTAAGCGTTGTCAGGATTGCATTCCGCGCTACTCGGTCGAGGTTGTGCAACTTCTTCTCTTCAGGCGTGAAGACAGTTTTGTCTTTGGCAACTTTAGCACCAATCTGTGCTCCTAGACCTCCCACAGCGGCATATTGAACGTTGTCGATCATGGGAATGATGGGTCTTGTTTCAAGGACATCTGTCATGCTGTCATGCAGCGATGTAAGGTGCAC
The DNA here is from genome assembly GCA_028984105.1 of Lavandula angustifolia. Classification (NCBI taxonomy): domain Eukaryota; kingdom Viridiplantae; phylum Streptophyta; class Magnoliopsida; order Lamiales; family Lamiaceae; genus Lavandula; species Lavandula angustifolia. The sequence continues at coordinate 7,982,163 of CM054819.1, read as the reverse complement.
CTCCATTCTCACACGCCATACCGTATAGTTCTCTACCGAGAACATCGGCACCATCCATATACCTGACATATCAGACATTGTAGGTGAGAGTATAAGGATGTATGAAGAGATGCTTGTGCAGTGAAAATGTTTTCAAGATCTGTTCGAGTAGACCAGTAGTTTTCAGAAATGATGATCAGGAGAACACCGTGCTCTGATATCAATTGTTGATCGGAAGACGAGTGTCAGGTGTAGAGGGGGGTGAATACACCTGAGTACAAGTTTTTCCTCAAATGCGAAGGACAATTGAGCTGTAAAGTGCGACTGATGAACAGTGTCAAGTAATAACCTTCTGATCACGGGTCAAAGTGTCTCAACTACTGAGTCCGTCCTACTGACTTCTGTCAGTATTGAGAGCTCAGTCGGAGAGTTTCAGTGCGGATAAGTGTGGGGCCCGATAGACTTCGTCTTTTTGAAAACGTGTTTTCGCAAACCAAAGTTGTTTTGGCTAGTGCACTTTTAAATACGTTTTATGCAAAGTATGAGTTTGTAAATCGGTTTGAGAACAATGCAATAAAATAGTAAATAACACAAGCAGTTTTTAACGTGGTTCGGATACGCAAGATCCTACGTCCATAGTCCTGCAGAACAGAAGTTCTTGTTGATTAATCTGAGGAAGCCTCAGCAAGGAATCTGTGCGCTGGACAGACATTTCTAATCCTTAGCGACTTTACAAATCAAACCAAAGTTTGAAGGGGAGAGGATTTTCTCCAACAACGAAGGAGTTATTACAATAAGAACGATTCACAAAAAGTGAACTCCTTCAAAGGTTCTAAGCTATGGATATAACAATGGAGCTTAGATAGAGAAGAGAGAACTAAAGAATCTATAGAGAGAAGAACTACGGATATTCAACTAAGCAAGTTCTTTGTTGGATCGACTTGAATGCGCTAGAGAGTTTGAATGTTGTGAGCATGTATTCCCTTTGATGTCTCGTGCGTTGAGCTTGGAAGCTCTTCTCTATTTATAGTCGTGACCCAAGCATGTATCCGTTGGAGAGGACAATGCCACGTGTCAAAAACTTCCAAGAAAAATGGCCATAAGTTTTCGAAGTAGCGCCGCAGAGTGGTTGGCTTCTGTACATGAGAGCAGCTTTAGTGTCAGAGCAGGTAAGGCTTTGGTTGCTTCTCATTGGCCGAGGTTTGTGGTAGGTGAGACTTGTCAGACATCAGTCTTCATCTGAATTGACTCTCACTGATCCTCGTATGAATATACTCTGCTGACTTTCGAATGACAATAATAATCGGGTAGTTATTTCCTTTTCTGATTCAGTAGATCTGGATCGATCATACTGACTTCTTTATCTAAGTCAACAAATAGAAGTCTTCTACTGATAACGGTCAGTTGGTGACTCTAAAGGTACTAAGCTCTTCAAACTGTGTCTTCGACGGAGGTCTGCTGATGGGGATCTTCTACTGAGAACAATCAGTTGGAGACCTGTCACAGTCCGATCTGGAGTCGGGAAGTTAGAAGTGGAGAAGTTCGATGAAGAAGAAGAAGAGAAGGAAAAGGAGGGTTTACTGTGCTGGATTTATGGGAGAGAGATTGAGTTATTAGATATGGTGACGGAAGATGAGGAAAGGTATATGGATGCATGTGATAAATTTGGGACCGTTGATGTTAAAAGTGGCTAATGGACGAGATTGGACGATCGGAGGCGGGCGTGGACGGTTGAGATTAACCACGACTTATCTTTCAGTTTTAGTAGAAGCGTTAGTTGATAAAAAAATGTTTCTTAGTGGGTTGTATTTAAACTAAGTTCTGGGAATGAGAAGGTATCAAAACCATTATCCAGTTATCTTCTTCTTGTTATCTTCTTCTTGTTTTTATTCCTGCAAATTTTATCTTTGTGTTCGAATATCAAGAAATTGCCAAAAATAGTAAATTCGCAACAATTAAGACAGAGTTCCTAGTTTCAATATACAACCATAACAAACAAAAATTTCCAGCTTATTACATTGGTATCAGAGCAGATGGCAACTCCACCTCCCAAGGAGGGTGACCTCGAGGCCAACCCCGCTGAAGACTGTGAACAGACGAAGCAACTTTCCCCCATCCAAGAGTCAGTTGTAGGGGAACTAACTGCAAAACCACCAGATTGGATTCAGCAAGGGTTTAACAACATGACAAATCAATATCAAACCTTGGTGAGTGCCCTAAACACCATGGCTTCTAATATAGCATATCCAACCTATCCCTACTCACCTTATTCCCAAGCCTCTATCAACTACCCAAATGGTGGCTTCCAAAACCCCCCTTTTCCAAAACCCTAACCACCAAAGCCCTAATTTCCAAAGCCCTAATCATTTTTTTCCAAAACCCTTACCTACAACCCCAGCACTATTCCTACTCACCTGAACCCACAAGACCATCAGCGCCAAATTTCACTACCCCTTTTCAACACCAACCTAACCCTAACCCTATCTTCCGAAATTCACCCACAACACCACATATGCCTTCAACTCTTGGGGAACAACAAAGGGCTAGGGCCGGGGGAGAGAGCAGTAACTTGGAACAGGGAATGGGTTATAGGGGAAATCAAGGAAGAGAGGAAAATGGGAAGTCACTGATGGGGGTAAACAAACCTCCCTTCGGGATGCCATATAGCTTTGGGTATGGAAGGGGACATGTTGGGGGCAGAGGAGGGGGTAGAATTCCCTATCAAAGGGATAGCTTCCAATATGAAAGGGGAGGCAGAGAGGGGAGTGGATCTAGTAACACTGGTGTGATGGCTTCAAGACCAAAAATAGATTTCCCTCGTTTTGATGGAAGTAATCCTAGAGGATGGTTACAAAGGTGTAGGACCTTTTGGGACATAGTGAATAGTATTCCTGAGGAGCAAATGGTTTCTTATGCCTCCCTACACTTTGAGGGAAGGGCAGTTGAATGTTATGATAACTTGCATGTGAAGGGGGAACTGATTACATGGGAGCAGTTCATTATTATGATAACTACTAAGTTTGGGGACTTAAGAGAGTCAGAAATTATTGGGGAATTTAAGAAGCTAGCCTATGAAGGCAATTATGAGGGCTATGTGGAGAAGTTTGAGCAGCTGAAATCCTTCTTAATACATTCCCAATGTGGGCAATTCAGATAGCTACTGGGTGGCCACTGGCCAGTTTCCTTAGTGGATTGGATCAGGAAACTAAGGCTGCCCTGAGTATCTTTCCCATTCCTAACTTGGAAACTGCTATCCATTTGGCTAGACAGCAGTGTTCCAATAATGATGCATTGGCTAAAAAACTTAAGGAGTCTACCAGATCGCTCAACAGAAAATCAGATAGTGGAGGCTATTCCAAACCCCCAAACTTAAAAATACCCTCTGTGCCTAAACCTAACAGGCCAGAGTTCAGATTACTCACCCCCACAGAAATGGATCAGAGGAGAAGCAAAGGCCTATGCTATAACTGTGATGAACAGTTTGTACCAGGACACAAGTGCAAGAAAAGGATTAATTATATGATTATGTCCACTGAAGAGCAAACTGAGTACTTGCACAGTCTGGAAGAAATAGAAGAGGAGGAAGAGTTTGGGGATGAAAAAGAAGAACTGGGAATGACTATAATCACCTTGGGCTCCCTTGTTGAAGAATCTGGAGGGAGTGTTATGAAAATGCTAGGGAAGGTGGGAAGCAAGTCTGTCAGAGTTCTATTGGATACAGGAAGCACCCTCGTTTTCCTCAGTTTAGGAGTAGTTGAAGAGATGGGGTGGAAAATGGAGAAGGTCAGACCCCTTAGGGTTATGGTGGCCAATGGAGGGAGATTGATAAGTGCGGCTAAAGTCATGGGATTCAAATGGCAGATACAGGGCCATAGCTTTGAACATGACATTAGGGTATTAGCTACCAAGGGGTATGACATTATACTTGGTAGTGACTGGCTTAAGATGGGGAGTCCAGTAATGTTAGACTATATTGAAATGTCATGCTCTATTACACACTTGGGAAAAAGAGTGAAGTTGTATGCTTCTAATAGAGAGCACCAATGCAGTCAACTCTCCTCAAATGACATGTATCAGTTGCTACATAATCAAACCCTACAATTTGGGGAATTGTTAGTGAAAGGTGGGGAGGGAGCAGAAAAGAAGTCTGGAATGGATGAGTTATTAGGACAGTATAATGGAGTTTTTGAGGAGCCTAAAAGATTATCTCCTAGCAGGGGGGTTGAGCATCACATAACCCTAAAGAATAGGAGCCAACTAAGGCTGCAAGGCCCTTATAGGGTATCTCATGCTCAAAAGAATGAGATTGAAGAAACAGTAGCTGAATTACTCAGGAATGGGGAAATACAACCCAGCAAAAGCCCTTTTTCATCTCCTGTGCTATTGGTAAAAAAGGAGGGAACATGGAGGATGTGTGTGGACTATAGGTACCTTAATAGCTTGACTATTAAGCATGATTATCCTATACCCTTGATTGATGAATTGTTAGATGAGTTATATGGGGCCAAATATTTCTCTAAGGTGGATCTTAGGGTTGGATACCATCAAATCCTAATGGCTCCTAAGTCAAGATATCTTACAGCCTTCAAGACACACAATGGCCACTATGAATATTTGGTCATGCCATTTGGGTTGTGCAATACCCCAGCCACCTTCCAATCTCTAATGAACCAGATATTCAGAGAGAGGCTCAGGAGGTCACTTCTAGTTTTCTTTGATGACATACTAATTTATAGCCCTACTTGTTCTGATCACCTAAGAGATGTGAGGGAGGTACTAGACATACTCAAGGCAAATACATTATTTGCCAAGTTAAGCAAGTGTAGCTTTGGACAAACTACAGCTGCCTACTTGGGGCATATCATTTCACAGGAAGGGGTATCTACTGACCCTGAAAAAGTGAAGCGTATGGTGGAATGGCCTGTTCCTAATCATGTTAAAGCCTTAAGAGGATTTTTGGGCCTAACTGGATACTACAGGAAGTTCATAAAAGATTATGGGGTAATCAGCAGAACCCTTACTTCTCTCCTCAAGAAGGGGGGATTCTCATGGAACATAGATGCTGAAGAAGCCTTCCAGGCTCTAAAACAGGCCATGACTAAGGCTCCAGTTTTGGCCCTACCCAATTTCAAGGAGGATTTTATTGTAGAAACTTATGCTTCTGGAGTGGGAATTGGGGCTGTCCTAACTCAAAGGGGAAGACCTATTGCTTATTTAAGTAAGGCTTTAGGAGTGAAACATATGGGTCTGTCTACCTATGAGAGAGAGTTCTTGGTTGTGTTGTTAGCTGTGAAAAAATGGAGAGGTTACTTACAAGGCAGACATTTTGTCATAAAGACAGACCAACAAGCCCGTAAGCATCTATTGGATCAAAAAATCACTACACCATTGCAACAAAGGTGGATACCAAAATTATTGGGGTATGACTACTCCATTAATTACTGAAAGGGAAAGGAAAATAAGGTTGCGGATGCCTTGTCTAGAAGGGAGGATCCTAGCCTGGAATGCTCTACACTAACTATTGTGATACCTATGTGGATGCAGAAGGTCCTAAATAGCTATCACTCAGATGAAGAGATGTCTAAGATTGTGGCATCCAAGGCAATAGGGGGACAGGAGTATTCTGACTATACTATACAGGGAGGAATATTGAGGTATAGGGGAAGGATACTAGTGGGAAAACAACAACAACTGAGGAATGACATCATAAGGGAACTTCATGACTCAGCTACAGGGGGTCATTATGGATCAGAGGGGACCTATCAAAGGTTGAGGAGGTATTTCTATTGTCTTGGGATGAAGAAGGAGGTTTTAGAGTGGGTCAATGCTTGTGACACTTGCAGTAAGAGTAAGGTGGAAAGGAAAGGTTACCCTGGTCTAATAAAGCCCCTACCCATTCCCCAGCAGCCCTGGACTCATATTACTATGGATTTCATTGAAGGATTACCTAACTCACAAGGGAGAAAGGTAATCCTAGTAGTGGTGGACAGATACACCAAATTGGGACATTTCATTGGCTTAAGCCATCCTTATACAGCTCTCACTGTTGCACAAGCTTTCTTGGACAACATTGTTAAGTTACATGGTCAGCCATTGAGCATTGTCACTGACAGAGACCCTATTTTTACCAGTAAATTCTGGACTGAGTTGTTTAAGCTTATGGGAGTCAAGTTGGACTTATCCTCTGCCTACCATCCCCAAACTGATGGGCAAACAGAAAGACTAAATCAATGCCTAGAGACTTACCTAAGGTGTATGGTGAAACAGAACCAAAGGAAGTGATTCCATTGGCTATCCCTAGCTGAACATTGGTATAATACCAACTATCATACTAGCCGCAAAATGTCTCCATTTGAGGCCATGTATGGATATACACCCCCTATTCTATTTACAGGGCCATTTCCAAACATTGACCACATAGACAGTGAGACCCTAATTCTTAAAAGACAGGAGATGCAGCAACAATTCAAAGAGAACCTCAGACATGCGCAATTAAGGATGGAGAAATATGCAAACAAAAGCAGGATTGAAAGACATTTTGAGGTTGGAGAATATGTCTATCTTAAGCTCCAATCTTTCAGACAAAGTACGGTGGTTATGAGGAGCAATCATAAGCTTGCTCCTAAGTTCTATGGACCCTATATGATTACAGAGAAATTAGGGGAAGTAACTTACCGATTAGCACTTCCTCCTGGGGCCAAGATATGGCCTGTCTTCCATGTGTCTCTGCTCAAACGCTCGGTCAAACCGGGGGTATTCCGCTCTCCCACGCTGCCATCCGTTGATGATTCAGGTGAAATTGTTCTCACGCCCCATGTCAAAGGAAAGAGGAGTAAATTAAATAGGAAAGGGAGAGAAATCCATTCATTTCTAGTTGAGTGGAGCAATAATGGAGGAGTCACTGTAGAAGTATGGATGACAGAGACATAACTGAGAAAGCAGTTCCCGAAGCTCTGGCCTTGGGGTCAAGGCCCAAAAGAAGAGAGGAGCAATGTCACAGCCCGATTTGGAGTCGGGAAGTTAGAAGTGGAGAAGTTCGATGAAGAAGTGCTGGATTTACGGGAGAGAGATTGAGTTATTAGATATGGTGACGGAAGATGAGGAAAGGTATATGGATGCATGTGATAAATTTGGGACCGTTGATGTTAAATGTGGCTAATGGACGAGATTGGACGATCGGAGGCGGGCGTGGACGGCTGAGATTAACCACGACTTATCTTTCAGTTTTAGTAGTAAGCATTAGTTGATAAAAAACGTTTCTTAGTGGGTTGTATTTAAACTAAGTTCTGGGAATGAGAAGGTATCAGAACCATTATCCAGTTATCTTCTTCTTGTTATCTTCTTCTTGTTTTTATTCCTGCAAATTTTATCTTTGTGTTCGAATATCAAGAAATTGCCAAAAATAGTAAATTCGCAATAATCAAGACAAAGTTCCTAGTTTCAATATACAACCATAACAAACAAAAATTTCCAGCTTATTACAAGACCTGAGGACATGAGCTCTTACAAACTGATGACACGGGGTTTTGGAATTTAACTTTCTACTGAAGTTCAGACCAACAAATACCCCTTACAGGACTTAGACAAAATAAATAATGAACATGATAACATGTCTAGCATATTACATCATCAAGTCTAAAAACACTCTACGGGTACAGAACAAGTTTTGGGATCTTCAATTCTATAGCGATAAAATCACAACAATTTCCCCCACTACCGAAATACAACAATAAGTTATAAGTACATAAACTACTGATGTTAGTTCAAAGTACCCTCTTAATAATCCCACTACCGAAATACGAGAATAAGTTCTAAGTACATGAACTACTGATGTCAGTTCAAAGTACCTCTTAATAATGATCTACACGACCATTAACTCATAAACCAACACATATAAAATGCAAGAGTGCTATATAAAATAAATAATTAAATTTATGACTGAAAAAGATATATATTTATCTATAATGACTATATAAAAAGTTCTCTAACATTAATATCAGATTTATTTCGTTACCTAATTCCGAATCCTTCGTACCAAACGCCCACTCTGTGTAAATTTGGGGAAAAAGATCGGATACGAAGTTAAAACACGCAAAACCATATCAGTTTGGATTCAAATTGATTTTGCTTACTATACATCAACTGCGTGGTGAAGAGGGAGGTCAGCAAGAAACGCTGTAGACAAATACAAATTGAAATTTCTTTTCGTAGATCAATATTTTCATCTATTTCCTTTTTCCTGCTCGACCTTACAGACCCACGATTTCGGTGAAGGAGAACAACCAAAAAGGGGGAAAAGTAAAATGGGCGATCACATCGCAAAAGCCGAAGACTTCGAGAAGAAAGCCGAAAAGAAGCTCAGCGGCTGGGGCATTTTCGGCTCCAAATATGAAGATGCCGCCGATTTGTTCGATAAAGCCGCTAATTCCTTTAAGCTCGCCAAATCATGTAGGCACTTCTATTTTTAGATGAATATTTGTTTCCAATTGATTGATGAACTTTATATTTACTTTTTTCTGATTTGCTTGGTTTTCTTTAAATGGTTCCCCGTCCGTTTTCCTTCGTCGTGGTTGATTACCGAGAAAGAACACTACCAATGGTTGATTATATTGTGTAATTTTGCTGGATTATAATCAGATTAGCTTTTGGATCTATACTAAGTGCGGAAAGAGTTGCGGACTTTGGAATTGACTCCTTTCTGGAATTCTAATGTTGCCAATATAGCTAGATAGTTGATCTTCTCAACAACAATATGCATCATAAAAATCCATGTCAATGGATAACTTTCTTAAGTTTAACATGCGAACTTTACTTGGTGTTTTCATCAAAAGTATATAGCAAAATTAGTTTTTAACACATTTTTTATTTTCAAAGGTTCAAGGTCTAATACATGTGAAAACGCATTGTGAAAACTTGCATGGTTTACCCATTGGCTTCCTTTATATGAGATACATGTCTCATGGTCTATGCATCAATACTCAGTGATACATATCATTTGTAATTTTGCAACCTTTGATATTTGCAAACATCATCTTTTTTCTCTTATGTATATTGTTCCGGATTATTATCACCAGTTTGAGTTTGATGCACTTAATTAGTTGTAGGTTTATCTGAGAAGGTATTATTTTTAGAAAAGAATCAGAAATTACGAATATATGCTGGCTCCAGGAAATGTCATTTATGTTGGTTGCATGAGTAACTATGGTTTTGGTTCCGTATAAAACTATAGTTTTCTTTACCAGGGGATCAGGCTGGAGCAGTGTATGTTAAGCTGGCTAACTGCCACTTGAAGGTAAGTTTATGTAGGAGTGCGGCTTGGTCTTTGCTGTAAGGTGGCCTTTTTTGTCATCACTCCTCTTTTGCAGTTTTGTAAATGTTTTCCTTGTATTTCTATGTCCAGTTGGATAGCAAGCATGAAGCTGCTAATGCATATGCTGATGCAGCCCATTGCTACAAAAAGTCCACTATAAGAGGTAGGTTTTTTTCAGCTATTTTTACTTCACGGCTTGATTTTAAGTACGTTACTGAAAGTTTGTGTGTAAGGGTAATTAATTCTTTTTGTAGTGCTACGTACTGAAGGATAACTAATATTTTAAACTTAAGTAAACAGCAATTTTTATTCTCCAAAGTCCAAACCAGAATGTTATATGGTTTTTCAACTTGTCAGTCTGCTACATTAAACTGGATGTCTTCTCCCCTTTTCTTAGAGAATGCCATTTTGTGGCTACAGAGTTATCTGTCAATAACTGGCATCTGTGTTTTGCAGAGTCCATATCATGTCTTGAGCAATCTGTAAATTTATTTCTTGAAATTGGAAGGCTTAATATGTCTGCCAGATATTACAAGGTAAGAACCTTAGAAATATCTCTGTGTTGTAAAGCATGAATTTATTACTGTACATCAAGTTATGCTCATTGTTACCTAATGATGATGAATAGATTATGCCGCCTTATGGTCCTGTCAATGAAGGCGTTCAACATGATATTAATCATTGTTTGATAATAAAATTTACTTTTTCAGTTAGTACTTAGAATGAAAATAACTGGAGATTTGCTTTGCAGGAAATAGCTGAATTGTATGAGCAAGAACAGAACTTGGAGCAGGCTGTTGTTTACTATGAAAGAGCTGCTGATCTCTTCCAAAGTGAAGAAGTAACAACATCAGCCAATCAATGCAAACAGAAAATTGCTCAATTTGCTGCTCAACTTGAACAGTTAAGTTTGTGTGCACCCTCTGCAACTGTGTGTCCTCTGCATAATAATATGTTTGGACTAAAATATCAACACCTTTTTTGCACTCTTTTGCGTCTGTGTTTATTTTTCATTCATTTTTCCCCTTGCTCTCACCCTCGTAACCTCGATGCTTACAACTTATGTGCAATTTAGGTTGATATCAAACAATTGATGTTTCTTGCAATTAAACATCAAGAAAAATATAAGTTTACTCATCTCGTGATAGACTGCTGCTGAGTAATGATTTATGTGAGCCTTGAGATTGTGATTTGCACAGTTTTATCTACATGGAGTTCTCTTCTCCTTTTACCATTTAACACCAAAACTCGTACATTTAACTGTATCAAGAGGGTGTTTGGAAATCTTATGGACAAAGTTGCATTTAAAAATGTCCGGGTTGAAGAAGTTTCAAGACCTCTAAAGTAAATCTGGCTTTCCTTGAATAACTTTAGGACCTTAACATATTACTGAGGTAGCTTAAAAAGGATATCATGTTCAAAAATTTACTAGACAGGTTAGAAGCCTGGTATGATATTATAAGATTTATAGCATGTTTTAAATATAACCTCTCAAACATCTTTGGAGTGAAGGAACTTCTCATATTTTGTGTTACACGACTATTTTTTTGGTTTTAGGAGTGCAACGTCCAACAAGAAAAACAAGATAAAATATAGAACATAAGCAAACACAATATTAGATATAATAAGAAGGGGTGGGACATGATTACAAGAGGGAGAGGAATGATTTCTTTTTCCCCAAACTTAAGCTTCCTAAGAACTAGAATGAAAGTAGATAGATGCATTTGGTGGTAGGATTGGCCTTTATTTGTGCATAACTACAATGATGACTAGGGCCCACCATCCTATTCCTTGGCTTCCTCCAGAAGCTGCAAAATAGCTCTCCTTCCTATTCTTCCACTTGACCCCTAGGAGAGTAGTAGGGGTCATTTCCTATGAGCTTATACAAATTCCCCCCTTCCTCTATACTGCTACGGCGGGAATATACAAACATGGGGGGAAAGGGTACAATGTTCGTATCAATACTCCCTCTCCCCAATGGAACGGGGGTTGCTTTACTGCCTCCGAGGGCTCTCTTACTGGGCTGGCGGGGAATTTGAGTCTTCATCCTTCTCGCTACGCCCCCAACGACTATAAACTTTGTTTTTTTTTTTTTTTTTGGGGGGGGAGGGGGGAGGGTGGGGGGGTTCGTATCAATTTGTTTGTATGCCGCCAATGTTTTAAAAATCTAATTCGGGATCAATGCGTTTTTCTATGGTATCGCAAAATGTAAGCACCGATGTGGATCGATACATAAGTATCAATGGGCCACCAACCAAGCCAAAAATATTAAGGAATTAAAGTTTGACCCACTATACCACCCACCTACTTTCTTGAAAAATACTAAAGTAACATCTATTAAAGTTATATGAACTAACCACTACTCCTAGTCCCTTATACACCATAACCCAATCGCAAAAAAGGCGATGCTAGGTAAAAAGTTCTACCAAATTAATGTAATATATAGAGTTTATAAGAGAGATAAAAATAAACTCCGGTATTAATCGATAAAGATATGAAAGATTATATTGATTTTTATTAAACAATGTAAAAAACAATTGATTCCTTCCTAGAACGGGATTCGAATTGCAAGCATATGAGTTGGGAATCTTTGACTGTTCCATAAGAATCAGTATTAAAGATCGATTTGTAGGTTTTGATTCGTTTTTCTAAGGAATGGAACCGAAACGGGAATTATTCCTAGGAATCAGTGGTATTTTTAAACCATGTGTGCCGCTTTAACTTTTCAACTGATGTAGAGCTCTAGACAAACCAGTGAAAAAGTTTCGGAGGTATTATAGTCTAGGCTTTGCAGGTCTTAGATTTTTATATTTGATAAGGTTTAGCTAGTGTGATTCGTGCTTCATGGTTGCATATTTTCTCAGATACCAAAAATCCATTGATATTTATGAAGAGATAGCACAACAGAGTCTCAACAATAACTTGCTGAAATATGGAGTTAAAGGGCATCTTCTTAATGCTGGTATTTGCCAGCTTTGCAAGGCTGATGTTGTTGCAATAAACAAGGCATTAGAGAGATACCAGGTGCATATTGTTTCGCTACATGTGCAAAGCAATCTGCTTTCTGGATGTATGATATAAAGATTTGCATTTTCTCTGTATTTGTAGGAACTGGATCCTACATTTTCTGGAACACGAGAATACAAATTGCTTGCGGTATGTCATGGCTGCTAAGAGTTACTTTTGTTTTCTCACTTTGCGTATCTTCCACTTTTGGAGAATCAACATCTCTATTTAAACTTGTATGCTACATTTTCATCTGTCAAGCTGTACCTCTTGATTTATAGAATGAAACTGTATTGAACTGTATGAGGATTTAGTACCCTCAAACGTTATTGGTTTACTTGATAATATGCCTTTGTGTATGTGTTGATTACAGGATTTAGCAGCTGCAATTGATGAGGAAGATGTTGCTAAATTCACTGATGCTGTCAAAGAGTTTGATAGCATGACACAGCTGGTAAGTGTGTTGATTTATTTGAACTTGATTTTGGATCTTTTATTAATTCTTTGTATTTTCTTAATATCTCTTGCTTGTCCTGTTGTGCACATTATTCTTTTTTATTCTTTATTTATGGAGCCATGTTGATTGTATAATTCAGTATTTGTGTACAATAGTGTATCTTAATTATGTTACTTCAATAGGTTGGCTTCTATTTGCTCTTTATGTATCATTTGTCCAGTATCAGACTTGTGAATTTCATTTAGGTAATTATCATATAGTTTTTCTTCTAGATATTTTGGGTTTTGTCAACACCCCTATATTCTTGGGGGGTGGGTGGAGAAAGTGAAATTAAGATATTGTCATTGTTCACAGATGAAAGTATTCAAGACAGGTCTGAAATTATAAGTTGTGGCGATTCTTATAGGTGCATAGCTCACTGATAACCAAGTCTTCAGGGTGCTTATCATTCCCCTAATACTGCCAATTTGTTGTGGTTGATTCTTATTTCGGCATTATTGTTAATTTGAGCTTCATCAACCATTACTGAGATATATGCTTAAAATGAATCTACAACTCCACTCTATTCTAACTCATCCTTGCAATGGTGCTTTGCATGAAACGAAATTATTTACCAGATCACATAATTTGCGCCTTAAGAAATTCTGCGAAATCTTTCAGCATGTTATGTTTATACTTCAGATAGTACTTTTAGTGATTTAGCATCACATATATGAAGCAAAGCTGTTCAGATTCACATTATTATATGTGAATTTTCTGATTGAAATGAACATAACTGGTCCTAGCAGTCTATCGGCATACTTAATTCCAAAATCTTCAGATTGGTAACTCTTTTGACTGCTTGATAGGATGCTTGGAAGACAACACTTCTATTACGAGTGAAGGAGGCCTTGAAGGCTAAAGAGATGGAGGAGGATGATCTTACTTGAATCCTATTCTTCTGTACTATGCGGAACTTTCTAAGTCTACGAGCTTGTTCTGATGTTGCTTTCTTTGTTTCGGGATTCTGTGTGCACTATAACAATGGTTTGGTGTGTTTTGTGACCATGATATCGTTGTAACTAATCTGTCATTTCATGTTTGAAAGTTGGATTATTTTCATCCTTTGATTGAATTGCTAACTGCCATGGTTACCTTGTGTTGAAAGGGAGTTAGTAAGAAACATTATACCTACAAGTTTGCTATGATGAAATTTCTGATGATGGTGCTTCCACACATGCGGATTGAATCTTCTCTAGGTTTGTTTTCAAGGCTAATATTGTAGGTCGGCTACAACCCTTTCTTGAAATTATCTTTATTGACTATTTTGGGTCTTCCATTTATTAGGAGCACAAACTCAATTAAAAATTAATAATTTGTTGAGTATTTGATAAACTGATAATAATAAAGTTTGTTATCTATGAGTCTTGCGGCTTACGTTTGCAAGTGTGTGCATCTATTATCTATAATCGGTCGAATGATTTAAATTTGGCAAATTGGCAAAAATAGTTCTCAAACTTCGCGATTTTGCGATTTTCGTCCTCGAACTATTTTTTTTGTTTTCTTGTCCCTAAACTCGTTGTTTTTGCGATTTTGGTCCTGACGTCAAATTTTCCGTCAATTTAAACGGCAATATATTTTTTTTTTTTTTTTTTTAAATAAAAGGGCAGAATCGGAATTTGTTTTCAGAGGACCAAAATAGCAAACGAAAATTAATTTAGGACCTATTCAAAGATGAATATACGAAAAATATACGAAAAATAAAGTAAAAATATACGAAAAAAATATATGAAAAATATACGAAAAAAATACGAAAAATATACAAAAAAAATGATACGAAAAATAGTTAAAAAAGGCGAAAAATATACGAAAAATACGAAAAATATACAAAAAAAATGATACGAAAAATAGTTAAAAAATGCAAAAATATACGAAAAATACAAAAAATATACAAAAAAAATACGAAAAAAATGATGAATAGTACAAAAATATACGAAAAAATAATTTAGGACCTATTCAAAAATATACGAAAAAATATATGAAAAAAAATGATGAATAGTAAAAAAAATATAAAAATGATGAATAGTAAAAATTATGAAAAAATATACGAAAAAAATATATGAAAAATATACGAAAAATATATGAAAAAATATATGAAAAATATACGAAAAATGTAGTAAAAAATGATGAATAGTAAAAAAATATGAAAAATATACGAAAAATGTTGAATAGTAAAAAAAATATACGAAAAATGATGACATTAGTGGAAGGACATTAACGGATATACGAAAAATATACGAAAAAATGATGACATTAGTGGAAGGACATTATGAATAGTACCACTATATAGAAAATATATATATATATATATATATATATATATATATATATACACTATGTACAATAGTATATAGCATACATGATTCGGGGAGCTTGGACAGGCTAGGGTCCCTCCGGGACCCTAGACGGTCTAAGCTCCAAGTGACTACTCGTAGGGGGCGGGTGGGTTCTACTAAAACCCTTACATCTTAACCCTAGGGGTCAGGGATGTAACGCGCCCCCTGGGTTATCCGTGGCACTTTTCGTATATCCGTTAATGTCCTTCCACTAATGTCATAATTTTTCGTATATTTTTCGTATATTTTTTTTACTATTCATAATTTTTTTCGTATATTTTTCATATTTTTTTTACTATTTCTCGTATCATTTTTTTCGTATATTTTTCGTATTTTTTTCGTATATTTTTTGTATATTTTTACTATATTTTTCGTATATTTTTCATATTTTTTGTATATTCATCTTTGAATAGGTCCTAAATTATTTTTTCGTATATTATTTTACTATTCATCATTTTTTCGTATATTTTTTGCATTTTTTTACTATTTTTCGTATCATTTTTTTCGTATATTTTTCGTAATTTTTTCATATATTTTTCATATATTTTTTGTATATTTTTCATATTTTTCGTATATTCATCTTTAAATAGGTCCTAAATTAATTTTCGTTTGCTATTTTGGTCCTCAGAAAAAAAATTCCGATTTTGCCCTTTTATTTAAAAAAAAAACAAAAAATAAATAAATTACCGTTTAAATTGACGGAAAATTTGACGTCAGGACCAAAATCGCAAAAACAACGAGTTCAGGGACAAGAAAACAAAAAAAAATAGTTCGAGGACGAAAATCGCAAAATCGCGAAGTTTGAGGACTATTTTTGTCAATTTGCCTTTAAATTTTGAATGATTTAAATTTTTGCATTTTTTTGTAAATTTTTATAGAAGCTGAGTTTATTCAATACCCACTTAAGATAGTAGATGCGGGTCTCTTATACTCCCTCCGTCCCATTATTAATGTCTCACTTGCCTTTTTTGGTTGTCCCATTATTTATGACTCATACCAAATAAGGAAATAAATGAGTGGACCACAATCAATCTAAGCAAGTGGGCTCCACCCCTTTATACTTTTACACCACAACTTTACACCTTTACCTCCACTATCTTAATTATCGTGCCCAGTCCAAATGGGATATAAATAATGGGACGGAGGGAGTATAAAAGAACAACAATATGGATTTCTTAAGTTTAGATGAACGAATTCCAAAATTAAAGGTCAAATTCCAAATTTATATGTGAGAATTATAAATCAATTTGCATCTTTCATTTTATTTATAAGATGTATGCATTAATTAATTGCAAGTACTATATTATACATAGTTTCTAGTTTTGATATAGAACCTCATCCATCCATTATTAGTAAGTACATCATATACTATTTTTTACGGCAGCAGATCACCTGTCCCTATTTTGCTGTCCCAATTCTGTCCCAACACGAAACGACGTCGTTTTGTAATTTTTTTTTTTTTGCTTTCTTTTCCCTACTTGGCTCGGCTCGGCTAGTTGTCTTTTCCCAAGTCTGAGTAGCTTTATATATATACAAACTCAAGTGTCTTTTCCCAAGTCTGAGTAGTTTTATATATATATACAAACTCAAGTGTCTTTTCCCAAGTCTGAGTAGCTTTA
The DNA here is from genome assembly GCA_028984105.1 of Lavandula angustifolia. Classification (NCBI taxonomy): domain Eukaryota; kingdom Viridiplantae; phylum Streptophyta; class Magnoliopsida; order Lamiales; family Lamiaceae; genus Lavandula; species Lavandula angustifolia. The sequence continues at coordinate 7,965,417 of CM054819.1, read as the reverse complement.
TATATATATATATATATATACAAACTCAAGTATGAATTTATATATGCAGACCAACTGACTTTCAACTACAAAAGCTGGATATCAGTACTAAATATCGTGCCACATGATATCAAAAAAATACATATATAAGAACCATCTCAAAACCAAACCTCTAAAACACATATCATGGATCACAAAGAGTGTAGCTATTATCTTTTACAATACAAGAACAAAAAACTCCTCAAGTTAATAACTAGAAGTTGGCAAAACCAGACGATTGTTGTGCCTAAAAACTGTAGAGACAACCGCACTTAGCTATATAAGAACTGCAGAGACAACCGCACTTCGCACTTCGCATCACAAACCAGAAGATTGTTGTGCCTAAAAAGATGGAATTAATAACCACAAGTTAATTAATTTATAACTGACTAATCAAAATTAAGAAATTAAAAATCATACTAAATGCACCATAAGTAAATCTGTCATGCTCATTGTAGGATTGATGGCAACACTAAGTGGCTGCATTTGAGAATATGGTACGACATGGCTTTGAGAACATCCTTCTAGTTCCTATAAATATGTTTAGAAAATATATGAGAATGACAAATAGAATAATTTTAGAAAATATATGAGAATGACAGAAACCTGAGTATTTGAAACGGCCATGGGTTGTGATCCAAATGTAGTTGCAGCAGTCTTGTTTTTCTTAGTATAAGTTCTTTTCTTTGATATTCTCTCCAAGACACCTTTCAACCTCTTTCCAGATGTAGGTTTACTCCTCAACTTAACACCTTTAATCTTATCATTTGCAACGATATTCGTTTCAGTGCATTGCACCACCTCTTTATCTTGCAACATTTCGTCAATTTTCTCCAACAAGTCAAGAAGATGCTCTTTCACAATTCTACTAGTGTCTTTCCTTTCGGCTGCTCTAGTGGCCAATCGAAGAGTCAATGCACTCAAGTCCCTATACCTAATTCCTGATGATGCTTCAGTATCCTGACTCTCATTATCATCAACGCTTTTGTTGTCAAGATACCCTGTTTTTGCTTTTCGTGTCCACCGCTTCAAAATATATTGACTTGGTATTTTGAAAACACTTTTGAAGGTAAAAACCTTCAAGACATGTGCGCACAAGATGCCAGCAAATTCATACTTGCTACAACTACACTTGAACTTGTTATTTGATGAATCTTGTGTGACAACATGAAAGTAGCGTTTGCCAATAGGAGTAATCTCGTACTTTGTAATTGTATCCTTTTCTTCACAAACTTGAAAGCTACAATCATGAGATCTATTCCATTGATCTTGAAAACATTTAAACACTTCAGGCGTGTAGATGCTTGCGGCATGCTTCAAAATTTCAACAGGTGACACCAGTGATGGAGTGCTAGTGTTGGCTACAAAATCAGCTCTTAACTCTCTATATCGACCATTGTCAATAAGCCTTTCGAAGTGACTAAAGAATTGTAAGAAGTTGTAATCATATTAATATTATATTTATCCTAGTAGTATACTGCATATCTTCACATAATCACAAATATCTTCACATAATCGGGATTCATAGATGTTTTCCATCCACAAAAAATAAAAAAAATAAAGAAAATATCTAAAAAAAAATTAATATTATATTTATCCTAGTAGTGTACTGCATATCTTCACATAACACAAATATCTTCACATAATCGGGATTCATAGATGTTTTCCATCCACAAAAAATAAAAAAAATAAAGAAAATATATAAAAAAAAAAAAAAATTAGAACCTGGACTCATTAGATGTTTCCCAGACTATGCTCTTGGGTTCTTAGAAGAGAAGCAGATCGAGTTACAGAGGAATGGTTGAATCAAAACCCGAATCAAAACCCGAATCCCTAATTCCTCTTCAAACCGCCATAATCCAGTCCTTGAATCGGCCCGCTCTGCTTCAACGAGCATGTGATACGGAGAAGAAGCGAAGATTGCTGGCTCTTTTCCCTTCGCAGCGAAGTTTGAGATGAAGAGGGAAAGAGTAAAGTTTTTCTTTTTTAAGAGAGAGAATTGGCAAAAGACAACTAGCTGAGCCGAGCCGAGCCGAGCCGAGCCGAGTAGGGAAAAGAAAGCAAAAAAAAATTACAAAACGACGTCGTTTCGTGTTGGGACAGAATTGGGACAGCAAAATGGGAACAGGTGATCAGCCATTGTTTACATAGGAAAAGTATTTACTTCTTACGCGTCGAACAAAAAATGTTTAGTTAAGAAAATAACGTAGAAATGAAGATTGGTAAACCACTAACCTTTGATTTTTCAAGTAATTAATTTATGTTTCAGTCACGCAACATCTAGAAAAAAAAGCATACTAGTCGACTCTCCTTTCTCTTTCTGCCAAATCATAACTATTAGTACTATTTCTCTTTCATAAACAAATCTGCACAATTGAAAATAGATGCTTCCTGAATCTCAAATTGACGAATGTGAAGTTGAAAGGTCAATAAAAATATGTAGTATAGTATCTATTGTATTCAAATTAAAAAAACGTAGTAACAGAAAAGTCTCCGGACAGACAAAGAATAACTTTTTCCTTAATTTCACATGAGGCCAGTTGTTAACAGCGTGGTCCCTTTAGATTGTTATAAAACCACAATTACAATTAATTAAGTACTGGCCGAGCCGCCTAGCCTAGCTGTAGGCTAGTTTTTTATTTTATAAATCAAAATGTCTTAAATTTAAATGAGATCAATATCCTAAATTAATACTCTACATCTATAACTCTTGATGCTCAAAATAAAAAAGGTGTGGAGACAATTGATATTTTTGATGATTTTATCTCATAAAAGAATTCAGATAATAAAATTAATCCAACAGTGTTAGAGAGAGAAGAGAACCTAACCCAACCCAACCCAACCATCTCAGAGAAAAAAAAAAAGGAAAAAGAAAATAAAAGCATTCTGCTTTACAATATGTTCTTGTTTTCTTCTCTGGAACTGTAGCTGTGCAATCTCTACCTTCGCTCGGAGTTAGTCCAGTCCAAATATTCTCTGTTAATCCGGCCGGATTTGTGAGTTCCTTTTTTACCTTGCATACAAATTGGTGTTCATTTTTCCTTCTCTTTTGTGTCGTGTTATATATGCGGATTTTCCTCTATGATGTGTGGATGAGTTATCTTGATGTTTTTAATTACTGTTTTGTGTTGAATGGGAGTACATATCTTTTCCCAATTTGGATATTTTGCTACTGGGTTGCATCCTTTTCATTTATTGTCTTCTAATTTTGATGTTTTTATTTTGAATGGATGAAGTCATTGGTATTTATTGTTATGTTATGCTTCTGGGTTTGTTGATTTTCATCTTTTCTTGCAATTAGATTTGGTATATTTTCCAAGAACTTGGTTGTTTGGTTCAAATTATATTGGATGAAGTTAAGTAGAAATCACTAATTAAGGTTTATTTCTATGTTGTTGCCTCTTAATTTTTGTAGCTTTCTGGTTTTCTTAATTGCCAAGTTAGAGGCATGAAAGATTGAGAATGGTATGGTGGTATTCTTGATTTCAAGAGAAGACTTTCACACAGCAAAAGCAATATGGTTTCAACTGGTAATGGTGGGGATATTGTGGGGTGTGAGGAATTGAGTGTTGATAGAGTCAATAGTCTTGCACCTTTGAGCATCTCCATTTCCAAGAAAAGTCTAATAAGTGATGCTAACTCGGAGAAAGGATCAGATGGAAGTTATTCTGCAATTTCTAATAGGTTAAGGTTTCTTAAATTTGGTAGCTTGGCTTCACCATCAGCAAGATTTCAGCGTATTGCTGAGGAGAGAGATGAGGCTTCACGGGCTGTACCGTCTTCAACCAGTCTTCATATTCGTGAGCGCTTTAGTAGGGTATTTTCTCGGAAAATGGACTGGAATAGTCTTGGGAAGATCAGCAAAGAATGGATAAGAGATCCCATGAATATGGCTCTCTTTATCTGGATTGCATGTGTTGCTGTTTCTGGTGCTATCTTGTTCATGGTCATGACCGGAATGTTGAACCATGCCCTACCAAAGAAGTCCCAGAGGGATGCTTGGTTTGAAGTCAATAACCAGATTCTCAATGCTTTGTTCACTCTCATGTGTTTGTATCAGCACCCGAAACGAATATACCACCTATCACTACTTTTGAGGTGGAGAGAAGAAGACATTCTAAAGCTTCGAAAAGTATACTGCAAAAACGATACCTATAAACCCCATGAATGGGCACATATGATGGTGGTTGTTGCTTTGCTCAACCTAAACTGCTTTGCTCAATATGCATTATGTGGTCTCAATCTGGGATACAAGAGATCAGACCGACCTGCTATTGGTGTCGGAGTATGCATCTCTGTCGCCATTGGTGCCCCTGCAATTGCTGGACTTTACACTATGCTCAGCCCTCTTGGAAAAGACTACGAGACTGAGACAGACGAAGAAGCACAAAGACCGGTCATAACTGAGGACAGTAGCAGTGCAGACCAATCTAGAAGACAATCGTTAGAAAAGAGATTCTCATTCGCCATTAGAGATGAGGGAAGAGCAGTCGATATCACACCAAGTTGGAGTGGGGGCATTCTTGATTTCTGGGATGACATTTCTTTAGCTTACCTTTCACTATTCTGCAGCTTCTGCGTATTCGGATGGAATATGGAGAGACTTGGGTTTGGTAACATGTATGTCCACATAGCAACTTTTCTCCTCTTCTGTATGGCTCCCTTTTGGATCTTCAACCTTGCCGCTGTCAATATCGACAATGAGACGGTAAGGGAGGCATTAGGGATCACCGGAATCTTCCTTTGTGTGTTTGGTTTACTCTATGGTGGCTTTTGGAGAATCCAAATGAGAAAGAGGTTCAATTTGCCGCCGTACAAATTCTGCTGTGGTAGACCAGCTGTGACTGACTGTGCCCTTTGGCTATTCTGCTGTTGGTGCACTTTGGCTCAGGAGGTCAGAACTGGGAATGCTTATGACATTGTGGAGGACAAGTTTTGCAAGAAGAAGGGTGAGCAGTTGCCGATGTCTCCACTAAATCGCGAAGATCCCAGCTCTCGATCCCCTATCACAAAGGGGACCACCCCTAGCCCTAGCCGATTTTCCTACAACAGCCCCGGGAGACAGCTTTCCTTCATCGAAGAAGAATCATCTGCTAGAGCTAAGGATGAGACAATGACAGCACCTCTGCCCTCAGTAATTCGGAGAGATGAAGCTTAGAATACACCTGATACGAACTTTTCGTTTTACTCTGATCGGGAGATATGGCTATGGCTATCTTGTGTAATTGCTTTGTTATAGAGTGTAATTGCTCTGTTTTTGTGTGTACATTGTGAGTTTATAGACTTGTGTGAATTGCTTCTCATACTTCTCACTTCAACTGATACTGTTTATTTCACCATTAGAACGAAGACGCATCATCGAAAGCTTATATAAAGCTTATAACCACTACAATGAGGCCAGCATAAGAGAGTTGAGTTATATTCTGAAGCAAAATCATCAGAGCTGGTAGATGTAGAAAGGGCAGGGATGTTTAATATAATATATAGTGGGTGTTAATTATGCTTCACAGCTCACTTTTATTTCTTGATTCAATTCTAGAACAATAACTGGCTCACTAAACCAAACCAAGTTTGATCATCTATCTATTCATTCTTCTTAGAATCTCCATTGATTAATTGGTAAACAAAATTAAAGGAAACCAGACAAGCAATGTAAGCTGCTGCAGTGTTTGACAAGTTCATAGATCATAACTAGATAGCAAAAAAAAAAATCATTCCCATTATACATAGCAATATATTGTCAATAGGAAACATGAGACAATATAAACTCTGTAGGTTATGGATGATACTATCAACGAATAAGAAACTGAGCCACCCCTTACCTTGTGCGTTGATTTCAACAATAAACGATCAGATCTGAAATCAGACGCCACTGGCAACAATAGGCACGGCCGCGGACGAGGACAGAAAGCCAGAATTAACCTGCTCCTGATCATCCAAAAACAAATCATCCGGCATCCTGAACGCCCCGTGCGCGCAGACGACGGCTAGGCCGACAAGCAATGAGGAGATGAGCAGCGATCCAACGCTGGTCAGGAACACCACAACTATTGTGGACACCACCAGAATCCCCAAAATCTCCCGGTCAGAAAACGTGCGGCCACCGATCACGAGCGGCTGATCCGACGGCCGGAAGAGGTAGAGGAATACCCAGGCGGCGAGGAGGGCCATCAGGACGAGGAGTGAGAATGGATGCGTGAGGAGAGACATGGCGAGAGAAAGCGCTATGAGGGAAACGTAGTTGACGCGGAAGTAGGAGAAGTTTTTGCGGATGCGGGAAACGGCATCAGATACGGATTCAGGTTTGGAGAAGGAGGAGCGGTCGGCGAGTTCAGTCCAGGGGCGGCGCTGGGCGAGGCCGTTGCGAACGGTGGCGTTGAGGTGGGATATGAAGGCGCGGAAGGCGGGGGTGGCGATCGGCGGCTGAGACTCCAATTGCGGATCCGAGATCGGGAGCGGCGACGGAGCGGCCATTGGCGATGAAGAGAGTGAAAATTTACGATGGTACCTGCTGTGCCTTTCTGGGGTTTCGATTCTCACGCGTCGGTGAGATTTGGTTCTGTATCACTCACAAGCCTTCACGACTACAGCTTTTGTTTTCATGTTTTACACGCGTTTAAAAATTGGAAAAATGTTGTAAATATATTTTATATATATACTTATTATAAATTGTAATGAACATATAAATTCTAAAAGTCCATGTGTTTATCTTGTACTTTATAAATAGAGGTCTTCACCCTCATAATAATACACATTTATTTCTCATTCTCTCTATTATTCTTTCGTTCTATTTAGTTTATAACACAATATTAGCACGAAGAAGTTCTCCTCACGAAAGGATTCCACCGAATTGCTACCGAAGCCTCACACGAAGAAGCTCTCCTCACGAAAGGATTCTACCGAATTGCTACCGAAGCCTGTAATTAGATCTAAAAGAAATTAGATCTAAAATAAAGGTATTGTATCCTTTCTTATAGCCTTTTGTTCTTAATTAGATCTTCAATTTAGAGTTTTGAAATCATTATGCAAGTTTTTTTTTAATTATAAAGTAATGGTATGATTAAGTAATTATTTTTATAAGTGCGAAGACATAAGAACTTCCATTCTTCGATTCGGATACAACATGATATTTAGTATGATCCGTTTTAATTTGATCTTGATATTGATATAATTAATTTTCTAGAAGTAGCACAATATATTAATATTCTTGAAGAATATCTTGTGCACTTGAAGAACACTTCAAGTTCATTTATTTTTATGAATATACTAGTTTAAATTGTTGCTCCTGAAGAAGCACAATTAATATTCCTGAAGAATATTATATGCTCTTGAAGAGCAATTCAAAAACATGTTTATAAGTTAAATTGATGCTCCAAAATTAGCATAATTAATAATTCATGAGAGATTATTATATACTCTTACAGAGCAATTCATCGGGTTTAAATATTACATGCTCTTGAAGAGCAATTGGAAAACATATTTTCAACATGTTGCTTCAGAAGTAGCACAATCAATATTCCTGCAGAATATTACATGCTCTTGAAGAGCATTTACAATTGATATTTCTACATATATATATATACGATTTTACTTATTTATTTATTTATTTTATGTTAAATCACAATTGTTGCTCCTGAAGTAGTACAATCCATATTCCTGAAGAATATCACATGTTCTTAACGAGCAATTCAAACTTATTTATTGACAATATTTAATTGTTACTCTAGAAGTAGCACAATTTAATATTCTTGTAGAATATTACACACTCTTGAAGAGTTATTAATATTATCTATGTATTCACTATATACTTAAGATTTTTTTCCTACACACTGTATAATATTTTTATCTATATATATAAATAAAATTTAATATACTCCTACTTCAATATTCTTGAAGAATATTATATATATTTTTTATGAGCGATTATATATTATGTCTTATTGATGGACGAATCTGAGTTCTTGAATTGTTATTGTTGTTGCTCTCGAAGTAGCAGAATTTATATCTCAAAGAACACTATATGTTCCTAAAGAGCAATTGTGTTTCTACAAAATATTAGTCTTTCGTCTGAAGTGGTTTAATATATATTAAAATTGTTGCTCCTGAAGTAGCACAATTTGTATTCATGAAGAATACTACATGTTCTTGAAGAACGATTCAAACTCTTGATTTTGACAAATGTTATATGTCCATAATTATAATTGTAACTCTCGAAGTAGCACAATTAACTCTTGATGTTCTTAGAACAACTAAAACTTGTCATTTGGAAATCATATACCACAACATCAATATTTTAATTGTTGCTCCTGAAGTAGCACAATTAATATTCTTGAAGAATATTACATGTTCCTAAAAACAATATATATTTGAAATATTACTTACTTACATAGAGTGGTAGCAAGAGCTCCTTTATGAATGACAATTGTATTCCCAATATCCTATTGTAGCTTAATTTCTTTTCAAAAATAAATGTGAGATCCCGTAGATTTCAAAAAAAAATTATCAATAATAATATTTTCGGTGATTTTATATTTTTATGAAATAATAATATGATAATTAACAAATAATTGATGATGAATATATTTTATTCATATTATTAATAATATGATTTTACATTTCCTAGTATCAAACAAATAAGTGCAAATAATCTACTTTCTTTATAATCATATTCTACGGAATCAAATTCCTCAGTAATTTTACTTTCTTTAATCATTTTCTTCGAAATCATATTCCACAGAATCATCTTCCATGACAACATTACTTTCCTGACAACCAAACGGGGCCAAAGGGTTTTCTTAGTTAATGTTTTTAATGATGCATCCAATGCAACACACGAGTAAATGAGTTATTGAGATTGATTTATAAAAGAGCAAATGAGAATCCTAGAAACAAGAAAAATAGTGTAATAATTGCGGATTCTTTTTCCTTGTTTAAAATAGGTATTCTTTTTCCTTGGTACATGGAAAGTAATTTTATTATTATTATTATTATTAATATTATTATTATTATTATTATTATTGAATAATAATATTAATAATTCATAGTTAATATATTTTATAAATTAATCAAATATTTTAATTTATTTATATTTTTATTATTATTTATTTATGAACAATAATAACAATTTAATAATAACTACTTTTCTTAAATAGTCTTGTTATTATTATGAAAAATATTATTATCAAAATAAGTGAATTCTTTAATAAGTTTATTATTATTATTATTATTATTAAAGATGTTATTATTAATATTATTATTATTAAAAAAATATTATTGATATTAAAAAAATATTTTTAACTAAATTTTTTGAATATTTTATTATAAATTATATAAATAGAAAAATATCAATAATAATATTTTGCATGATTTTATATATTTATAAAATAATAATATAACAATTACCAAATAATTGATGATAAATATATTTTATTCATATTATTAAAAACATGATTTTACATTTTCTAGTAACCAAACAAGTGCAAGTAATCTGTTTTTTTCTTTTAAAATCATATTCCACGAAATCAAAGTTCTCAGTAATTTTACTTTCTGTAATCATTTTTCTCGCAATCATATTCCCTTAATACATTACTTTCCTGACAACCAAATGGGGCCATATGATATTTGATCTCCGATAATTTACTTCTTCTGTCTTATTAACCTTGACTCACTTTTTCAATATGATTATTAAAAATAATCGAATATTGTGTGTAAAAAAGAGTGAGTGATATAAAAGAAGAGTTGGTAGTTATATGTAAATAGTTTGATATTTTATTAATAAGATAATAAATGAGACAACTCAAGTAAAAAAAATGAGACAATATAAATGAAACAAATGGATATTAATATGTAAGTTTTAGTGGTCTAATAATGTAGTATGTTGATTAACTATCATTTAGGGGTGTATTTGTATAAGTTGTAGTGGTCTAATAATATAATATGTTGATTAATTATCATTTAGGTGTGTATTTGTAATTCTCGAAATGAGTGGGGGTTTATTGAAATTGTGGCAATACCTCATGAACTTAATGTTTAATTTACCCAAGAACAATATTTTAAATCTTTGCCCTGAATGTGCTGGGCCTTGACTAGCAATAGCATGCGCATGTAGTGCCGATTTACTTGATTGGATCCACATGAGCTGGCAATATTAAAATTTAAAATTTTCAGAACAACTATTTAATTAATCTATATTAAATTATATTTAATCTTAATAATAATTATTTCATTAAGAAAATAAATATAAAATATTTTTTTGTCAAATTACTAACTAATATGTTAAAATATAATTATAATTAAATTTATAACTAAAAAAATATTAATTTTAAAATTGATGATTTTTTGAGAATTATAGAAATATTTAAATTATAAAATTATCCAATAAATTAGATAAGCTGTAAGCTGCAGCTGAAAGATAGGTTATAGCAGATTAAGCATCTTGATTATATTTGGTAGGAAATTTTTGCTGAAAGCACTTTAACTGCAACTGAAAGCTGTTCCAAAAACCACCTAAGTCTTTTGAAAGAGTTAAATTATAGAGTATTTATTATCTTATGAACTAAATATCATAATCTTGAATCCTAATAATAATTAATAAATAGGATCAATAGAATGTGTATTACAATTATGTATCATTGTCTGTATCAAGAGTATCAATATGTAGCGCTTTTTATTTAAATAGTACAATACATATATCACATGCCAATATCCTTATAATATAGTATATACACGAGACTACACAATTATAGTACACCAAAACAATTGTGGTTATCTTATAATCAAATATCGTAATTTCGAATCCAACTAAAGAAAAGGAGACCAAGGTTACATAGGAAAATAGTAATGAAATACTACAATTTTTGTTATGAAAGGGACCCAGTTGAAGATGACGACCCTGCGCCAAATCAAAAATTGATGTGAGGTTACGTGAAATTTATTTGGAAAATAAATTACAAGCTGCCAAGAACTGCCTAACTCCTAGATGTTTATAGGTAGGGAATTTTGGAATAATAGTTTACCATTATGTAATAAATGATTTGAATTATTTGGAAAAAAAATTCTCATAAAAAGAGGTTGACACATAAATGTAACTAAAAAATTAACTATTTATTTATATTTAAACAAGTTCTTCAAGATAGATCTAAACAAATAAGATTGTTGATGGAAAGCTACTCATATTATAAAATTTCCACTAAATCTTGATTTAACTTATTTTAACATAAATAAACACAATATTATCGCAATCTTCCTTAAAAAAAGTGAAGAAATGCATGTAGGACATCCTAAAGATCAAAGAAATCTTGATATAAAACGCTATGTGGGAGTATCAGTCTCAATTACACATCGTTTGAATTTTTTTTAGTTTTGAGTTCGTTTTTAACTAGAATTTGTGATTTAAGCCATAATTTATTTTAATTAGTAATTGTTGTTCTATAAGGATTCTGAATTTTGATTTAAATAATGTTATGTATTGTGTTAAATACAAATTTTATCCAATTAGGATTATAATATTTGTCATTAGGCTTATTTGTTCCTTTTGATATAATTCAGCTTGGATAATATATTTATATTTTCGATTCTTCTGATTTTGTTCTGCATCTAAATAAGTTGGGTGAATTTTTACGATCTCTTGCATACAGTAGTTTACCGACACTACATAATTTTCTCTCACAAGAAACAACGTATTTTAAAAAAAAAAAGAAAAGGAAAAATAAGTAAACTAGCAAGTAAAAGCCAGCCATCAAATCCCTATTTATAACCGTAATAGATCGATCCAGTTTCGGACACCCTCTTCACACCGCCAGCCCCTCATTCACATATTTAATTCATACACATTCACACACTCGCCAGCTCCCCTCGCCGGCCACCACTGCCTGTTTGTAGAGAACCGGAGCCTGTCATCATTTAATTATATGCGAGTTGTACTGAAGCGACTTCTTAATTTCAGTCGCCATTGGCGCGCCTGATTTGCTGTTTCTGCTCTGCGCACTCGAATTCCCATTCGGATCTGGAATCTTCGCGCTGGAATCCTACATTTCCCGGTGAGTTGGTTCATTCTATTTCTTCTGTTCTGCATCCACTGAGTCATGCATTCTTAGAATTCTCGTTCTTCCTATGTGTTTCTTTTGGCATTTTATTTCGTGTTGATCTGAATTAGGAATTAATTATGGGTTGAATGATTGATTATCGTGCTTATTTGAGTGATCTCGCCTCCATTGACGATTAGAGGCATTTTTGTTTAAACGAAGCTTTGATGAATTTGTGCCTAGTTATTTATAGCTGAACAGAAAGGGGTAGTATCATTGCAGAGATTTGAAAGGATTTTGTCAATAAGTGTAGGAGATAACTACATTAATGTCATCAGTTTTTCACCCTTTCTTCTGAAATATTCATCTTCTACCTTCCTATCCAACATCTTCTTATAAATTTCGCATCATCTACTGCTATGACGAGATTTGTTTCTCAGGATGAGAAAAGCATGAAATAATTATTAATTAACTGGTGGGCCATGGCTGTTGATCTGTATCCTTTCTGTTAAAAAGGTTGACTTAAAGTAATCCCAAAACGCGTAATTGATATCACAATTCATCAACAGTTCCTGCCAAGATGTTTCTATCCTGATGTATTGAGGGAATTCTGGACAGTTCAGTGCGCAGCATAATAGGCTGATTTTGTAAAGTTAATTCGCTTTAATAGCTGTTAATATATAATTCTTCCGTTAATTGATCAAATCACAAGTTATGAGTATTTTTTATTATTTTAAAACAAACTGATGGGAATGGCGGTGGAGAAACCTCGTGAAATGCTGGTGGTCCCACATGCTGCCCTGCTCTGTTTGCGTTTCCTTCTCTTTTTTTTTCCTTTCCCCCTGACTAGTTGTTTAGGAGGGGCTGCTATTAGAATCTCGATCTATTTCAAGGTATAAATTAGGTGTTGAATTGGAGGGCTTGCTTGACTAGGAATAGCCATCATTAATGCTAATTTACCCATTCCCAGCTAATCTTCTGAAACGTAGTACTAATTCTTTGGTATTAGCAGTTTCTGAAAGAGGCGTCGGTTGAAAAATAAACGTGGAGTTATTAGGATGAACGAGTCGCAATGTATTAATAAATTCTTTTAATATCTATTAACTTTATTACTGAATATTTTGAAGGTTAATGGACCTTAGGAAAGGATTTCATAATTAGGTAAATATTAAGGGTTTGTATTATGAAGATTTTAGAATTGAAACTAGTGATGTATTTTGTCTGAAATCCGTATCTGTTTGTTGCAAATTGCGAACCATAATTGCGGTCCATAAAGTCCATATATTTATTAGAGTGCATAAAGGATGTAGATTTCATACTTCATTAAATCCGATTTATTTCCAGAATCATAAAGTTGAAATTGCATTAGCGACAGCGAGTGTGAAAACTAGAAACTCGAAAAGGCGCGTCTTTTATATATATCATTTTTGGACCAAGATAAAACGAAGTTGTGCCACGAAATAGAATAAGTGGAAGCGGAAATTAGTGCTAAGGTCCACCTTTGTTTCTGGGTACTCAACCTCTTTCTATTAACGTCACCATTACTCGTGCTTATCTCAACCCATGTGCGAACCCAAAAGATGGAGTATTACTTTAAATTAATGGAAGGAAAACTTGGGTCCTAATATTAATACTATTTGATAAGATTTTATTTCAAGGTATTGCTTGCTGAGGTATTCACTTGGGAATATTTAAATTCTCAGATTTTGTTGGATATCTCTCTGTCTGTTTTCTTTGTTTTCATCACTGGAAATAATAAATTAATATAACTATTGCACCACAATCATTTTACTTAGGTGATATTTCTAACTCAGTTTGATAGTTATAGATTTAGGGTAGTATATTGCTTATTGTTCTGTATATAATTATTAACTTGACATTTAATTATAAAGTTCTGATTTTTAGAGAGATAGATTTATCATTACCGTGAAGATAAGGTTTGTGTAGACCGCAAGTGTTTTTTTTTCTTCTCAAATTGTGCATCTTATGTGTTATTGTACTATATGACTTGTATGATTTCATAAAATTATTATGATTGTTATACGTACATATACAAATTTTATGATATAGAAACTTTTCAGTTTGGATAGATTCATGAGATTTAAGTTATGGGATCAGATGGATAGGTTTGGTAGTGGTATCAAAATCTACCAAGAGAATCCAATTTATAAATAAACAAAACCCAATTTAGGATTAAACAGAATTAGACTTATTTAATGTTATCCTTATCCCTCCTTCAAAATAAAATATTGTTTATTTCCTTCGCTTTGAATCCTAAATTAGAATATTTATATTATTATGTTGTATGATAGTAATATATTTGAGGATATTTCCATATCTTTTTTACCCATTACCATATTGTCATCAATTACGGATCAACGGCGAAGATATAAACGAAAACGAACCGTAAAATTTTAAAACCCATAACAGAGGGGCGTCGGCGTCAATCACAGACCAGTTTGCTTTATTTGTTTAATTTTCCTCTCGCAATCTCCTTGAATTAAAGAAATAAGTGTTGCAATCTCGGCATTACTTTTTCATGGTTAGCTTTTATTTCTGGTCGGACTGCTTTGAATATTATTTGGGTTTTGAATTTCAACATTGTGTGGTTATTTGTTTACGCATTGTCCTTCTGCTGTTAATTCTGATCTGCAATTGGTAAATACAGAAGTAATGGCAGAAACTGAGGTTTCGGTGGAGGTTCCGAAGATGGTTGCAGTTGAGGAGAAATGTGGGTTGGACATGAGTTCTTACCAGGATCTGCCCAAGTCCGATTGCAACGGGGCCAACCACCATAACCAAGTCAATGATCTCGACAACTCGTATGTTTTTGTTACTGGCGCTGATGACGATGTGGGTGATAAGGATGTGAATGTTGGGGGTTCTAGTTTTCCGCCTGAACCTGAGGATTCCCAAAATGGAAAAAATGGTGCAGTTTGTGAGGAAGCTCAGCACCTCAATGGGAGAGTGAATGGGAATGTTGGGCACAGCAACAGCGGTCCTTGCCTAGTAAATAGTACCTGCAAGGATGAGAGTTCCCATGTAGTTGAAGAGGCGGTCCAAATTTCTGATACTGATTCGCCAGAATCAGAAGTCAAACAAGTTGAGGATTCGGATGGAAATATAGAAAGCTTTGCAGAAGTTGAGGGGTTCAAAGCTTCTAGTGCCGATTCTGTGAAGGTGCATAATGTGATAACTGAAAGTGTGGCAGAAGCTGATGTTACTCAAATTGAGTATTCAAATGGAAGAACTGAGAGTGTTTCTGAAGCTGAGATAGAGAAGGCCGTGGATCTAAATGGAGAAATCGAAGGCATGGCTGAAGGTCAACAAGAGAATTTGGATGGTATTACAGTAGCAGACTCCCCTCTTTTTCCTGTTGAGAATCAGGAACCCCAAGTTATGTCTTTGGGTTTAGCAGCAGAAATAGGAGAGAATAGAGAATTGGATAATATTTTTACAAACAAAGATAGTTCTAACAGTCCCATTGATGGTGAGGATCATAGTAACACAAGTGCAGCTGAAGCATTGGAAGCAGAACAAAGATCTGAAAATGCTGCGGATGTAGGTGAGCATGAATTGCAAAGCGTTGGTGTAGAGGTTGAGTATGAGGCAAAACCAACCAGAGAACTTACTGAAGCTGCAGAACATGAAGTTTCCTCATCAATTTCTCTGGGTTTGGATTCAGAATCGTTGTCGCTTGACATTAAGGACAAGACGCTTGAGGAGGAGTCAAGGACAGATTTGAGCTCGGATACACTCGAAAATCAAGAAGGTGAAAATGGGGCTAGCAACATTGTTCAAGATACTGCAGAAGAAACAGATGAATCAAAAGCAATGGTGACTGCTACTGATTCTCATGTCCAAATTGCCTGTGTCTTGGTTTTACAAGAAAAAACTGAGGACTCATCTGTATCTGGATTTGAAAATGGTGCTCAAAATTGTGAAGAATTGCAGGTGGTGAATAGTAGTGATTCTCATGTGGAAACTACTTGTGACTTGGTTTTAGAAGAAAAGAACGATGACTCATCTGTATCTGAAGTTGAAAATGGTGCTGAACATCACGAAGAATCTATTGAACAGCCTGCGGTGAGTAATACTGATTCTCATCCCCCAACTTCTGGCAACTTGGTTTCAGAAGAAAAAGATGAGGATTCATCTGTGTCTGAAGTCGAAAATGGTGTTCAATATCATGAAGAACCTGAGGAAGAACCTGCGGTGAGTGGTAGTGATTCTCATGTGCATACTACTTGTGACATGATTTTAGATAAAAAAAATGATACACCTGTATCTGAAGTTGAAATTGGTGCTGTACATCATGAAGAATCTGTGGAACAGCCTGTGGTGAGTTCTAGTGATTCTCATGTGCATACTGCTTGCGACTTGGTTTTAGAAGAAAAAAATGATGACTCATCTGTATCTGAAGTTGAAAATGGTGCTGAACATCATGAAGAATCTATTGAACAGCCTGCGGTGAGTAATACTGATTCTCATGCCCCAACTTCTGGCGACTTGGTTTCAGAAGAAAAAGATGAGAATTCATCTGTGTCTGAAGTTGAAAGTGGTGTTCAATATCATGAAGAACCTGAGGAAGAACCTGTGGTGAGTGGTAGTGATTCTCATGTGCATACTACTTGCGACATTATTTTAGATAAAAAAAATGATTCACTTGTGTCTGAAGTTGAAATTGGTGCTGTACATCATGAAGAATCTGTGGAACAGCCTGTGGTGAGTTCTAGTGATTCTCATGTGCATACTGCTTGCGACTTGGTTTTAGAAGAAAAAAATGAGGACTCGTCTCTATCTGAAGGTGAAAATGCTGCTCAATACCATGAAGAGTCTGAGGAACAACCTGTGGTGAGTAGTACTTGTAACTTGGCTTTAGAAGAAAAAAATGATGACTCATCTGTATCTGGAGTTGTAAATGGTGCTGAACATCATGAAGTATCATTGGAACAGCCTCAGAAGAGTAGTATTGATTCTCATGTCCAAACTACTCGTGACTTGGTTTCAGAAGAAAAAGATGAGGACTCATCTGTATATGAGCTTGAAAATGGTTCTAAATATCCTGAAGAATCTCAGGAACAACCTGACAGCTGCGTAGCATCTCATGATACTACGCCATCTCAGACCATGAATGAGGCTTCCGTCCAAGCTCGAAGCAGTCCAGCACCAAATGCCTGTGCACCTCAAAGTGAAACTGAGGTTTCTGATGAAGAAGAAATGAGAAGGGTTTCTTCTCTTCTTGTTGGCCCAGAATCACATATCATTGAGGAAGTAGTTCCTGGTCATGACAGTGTAAAGTGTATTCCAGATGAGACAAGTTCAGGATCTGAACGTGTTCTTGATATGTTGGTTCCAGAAGTTGTAGATAGATCACCAGAAACTCTTGATGTGAAATTGGAACCTGATAGTCATCTTCAAGCCTCAGACAGTATTAGTGGAGAAAAGACTGAAGATGTGGCTGTCTCTTGTAGAACAGATATTTCTGAGAGCAACTCAGATGGTGCAGCAAACACTGAGTTGAAGGTCTATGTCATAGAAAACATGGAAGGTCAACTTGATGGTGCTTCAGGAAACAGTAAAAAGAACCTGTTTGAGCTAGATAATGAGAAAACCAGTTCTCAAAATGAAGAAACCTCTGCAGCTTCAGCAGGGTTGTCCGCTACTCCTACAACTGAAGGAGAAGACAAAAGTATCAAGACTAAAACAAAGCCATTCAACTTTTTGATTAGGACTCCAAGATTTGAAGATGAAAGTCTTAGAGAAAAAATCAGACTTGCAAAGCTACAAGTGGATGAGAAGACAAAACTCAGGGAGGCTATTCAACTTCAAATTCAAGAGATAAGAGTAAGACATTTATCTCTTAAGTCTTAACTGCCCCTCTTAATGGATTTCAAGGACAATGCACTTATCTTTTTTTATTTTTCTTACTTAGCAGGCCAACAGTCAGATTCATGGTGTCGATTATGAGCTTTCCAAAGGTGAAGGCAGGAGTGCACGAAAGTTGGTTAGGTCAAAACGCATGGAAATAGATTCTCTTCAGTCCATGATCAACAAAGCTAAGAATGCATTATCTATTGAGGACATTGATAGCCAGGTAATCATTCTCCTGTGCCTATCTTTTCATGTATTGTAATTGAATGACATTTATCTTTTCCAGAACGTAATATTTGTTTTTGTGAATGATTAACTGTTACTCTTGCCAGATACATAATATGGAACATATGATACAACATGAAACTCTTCCCTTGAAGGAAGAAAAACAGCTCATTCGTGAAATCAAACAACTGAAGCAACTCCGCGAACAATTGTCTTCCAACATGGGTAGCCAAGATGAAGTCAAGCAGGCTCTTGAACAGAGAGAGGAGATTGAAGAGCGCTTGAAGGTTTGCTTAGATCATTATTTATGCAATAAGCTTAAGATATTTTTACCGCTCCCTCTTTACAAGATTTTAACTTACATCCAAAGATTAAAAAAATACTAATATTTTGTCAGATTCTAAGGAAAGAGCTTGATATTCTGAAAAATAAGGTCTTAATAGCTGAAGCAACTGCTGTGGAAGCTGAGAAGAAATATGATGACGAAAACCGAAAGGTTAAGGAACTTCAAGCGCAGTTTAGAGCTGCTGATGAAGTTCGCCAAGCCGCATATTTTCAGTGGCAGAATTTGAGAAAAGAATTGTCAAAGAAGGTAAAGTTCGGCTACACTTCAATTATTTTTTAGTATGAAATCGTTCCATTGCCTGTGTGTCGTGCATAGACACTGTCATAGAAAGGTAATCATAGCTTAGATCCGGTAAATGTTAGGCATATCCATTGATGGGCCATTAGTTATTGAATTCAAACTCAAATTTCAAAAAAGCATAAATGGATTCCGAGGCGTTTTCCTTAGGATTCACGAGGCGTAAGCCCCGAGGCGGACCGAGACGTAAAATCGAGGCGTAAATTCTATTTTTTCCCCTAATAAACATATAATACTACCACACAAACATATAAACACATAAAATCAAGTTTCTTCCAACTTCAAGCCAACAAAAGAAACCAATTCAAACCAACAAAAAGAGTTATAAGGTCTTAAACATCAACATCACAGATACTTGTATCCTTTCTTCCCTTGTTCCTCCGGTAAGATGATTTGAGTCGCATATTTACATGCCGGATCATTTCTACTCATTTTATTTAGCATATAGTTAATCAATTGACCCCCCCAAAACATAAGTGTCAGTACATATAACTTAGAAGCAACATGAATAGTCAATGCCCCCCAAAATTCATCATGTGTAGTGCAGATTTTTTAGATTATAGTTTTTAAAAGAAGCAAGCAACAATTTTGTTCTTTAGTCGGTAAATAGAAAAAGAACCACCAATAAAACTCATCTTGCCCATCTCCCTAGAATGTAAACTTGTAATAACTAGAAATTATTAAATCAATACTCACCCGTAGTGAGGAAGTCGCGGCGGCGGTGGCTTGAATGCGGTGGCGGCGGTTTCAGAGCGCGGCGGCAGCAGTTTCAGGGCAGTAGCGGCGGTTTCAGGTCAGCAGCGGCGGTTTCAGGGCGGCGGTCTCCGATGTGGGCAATTGTTCAACCAGCGTGAGCGGTAAATTGGTTCGGTTTGGGCGTCAATTAGGGTTAGTCAATTTTGACAAATTTTGAAAAATAAAAGTTGGGGTTACATGCAATTTGGGCCAATTTGGATAATTTGGTTTCAATTTTGGAATGGGTCATCTTAAATTGGAAAAAAAATAAACCCAATTTCCGTTTTTTCAACACACAAACGCCTCAGCCGTCCGACTCGAGGCGCGCCTCGACGGACTGAGGCAGGCTGGCGACTCGAAATCAATGAGGCTTACGCCTCGGTGGTTTTTTCCGGCGCACCTCAGGCGTACGCCTCAGACGCTTTTTAATTCACTGTTCAAACTCACCTACATAGTATTCCAAGAATGAAGCCAAATAGTTGAATAGCATGAAAATTTGTATGATGATCAAATTAGATCGTGGTAACAAAATACACTTGTTGTCAATTTGGTATTTATACATCAAGTGATCTGTTAGAGTAAAGAGATTGTAGAAGCAATTGTAATAAACAAACGGAATTGAATTACGAAATCAAAAGCAAACTCGAAGCCGAGTCCCACGGAAGATAAATCTTCCGGCCAAGTGCAACTATGCGCCGTTCCAAGATCCGAGAATTAAACCCTAGATAAGATATTCCTACTAGAATTATAATATAAATAAGAAGACCAAGCTACTAGGCCTCACACGGCCGAGCCCTATTCATGGGCTTATTTAATAAACTTAAATTAATAAATACTTATACTATTAAAAAGAGTACTAATAAGAACCAAATAACCAAATAAATCCGCCGATCATGCACATGCACACGACCATCCATCATCCATGCACGTCATGCACGTCGACCGATCAACGAGGCTACGGCCCGTTCTCTTCCACACCCGATCCTCTGCCCGACTCTTTTCGATCTTCGTCGATAGACTCTCTCTCTAACATGATCAAGCTTGATTAATCTCTTAGACTTTCTATAAATAAAAAAATATAGAACAATTGCTATGTTACAGGTGTTTCATTTTTTTTTAATTAAATCATTCAAATTGAGGAAGGCCTAATCATGTGAAAATCCATACCAGAAATAAAAAAAGGATGTATGTTGGAAGTTGCAGTTTTAATTGAAGTACATGTAATTGTTGTATCTCAGGAATCTGATGTACTTAAGAAGTTTGACTCAATAGAAGACCCTTTTAAATGTATATTCTATTATGTTTTGGTAAAGTGACGCAGTGTTATTTAAATGACTGGAATTGTAGAGCAAACACTTTTTCAAGTTCAAGGACGATGCTGCTGTTGCCAGCAATTATGCATTTAGCAGGGATGCAGAAGCACTTAATCGCTTGTGCACGAATCAGGTAAATTTTGATCTTTTAACTCCTAGCCCATTGATGTTTCAGTTCAGTCTTTTAACTTTCTGCGTGCATCTTGATGCTATAGGTAGGAAGTTTTATGGAGATGTGGAACACAAATCCTGAGTTCCGAATAGATTATGCCAAGTTCAATGAAAGGAGTAATGTCAGGAGATTTGGAACTTTGGACTGTCGTTCACTTGGCCCCAATGAGGTGCCACCTACCTTACCCAGTTATGCTAATGAGAGAGGTAACAGAATGGCCTCAACTCCAGCCAAGGTTGATCTAGCACCAAGCATCCCAAGTGTGGAGCTAAACGAAAAATCATCTAGTGAAAGTGTGATCTCAGTAAGTAAATCAATTAAGAAAGTGACAGAACCCAAGAGCGAGAAAGTACGTAAGCAGCCTGCCATTGATGTACAAGTAAATGGATTTGATGCTAATACTGGAAGCAACCTCGCTGATGAGGTGCATGAGGAGCCTATTAAATCAAAGGAGGAGATTGAGTCGATGAGAAAGGCGGAAGAACTGAGAAAAGCGGAAGCTGAAGCCAAGTTAAAAGAGCAACGCCGTCTGGAGGCACTTGCGAAGGCTAATGAGGCACGCGAAAGGAAGAAAAGGCAAGCTGAGAAGTTGCAGCAAAGAGCAGAACTGAAAACACAGAAGGAGGCAGAACAGAGAGAAAAGGTGAAATTAAATTTAAATTTCCCTCGCAGTTTCCTTTATTTCCATTATGTACAACATTTCAGAGAAATAGCAGCAAATGTCTTTATGCATATGAGCTACTGGCTTATCATATTCATCATAAATATGCAGGAGAGGGAGAAGAGACTGAGAAAGAAGGAAAAGAAGAAGGCTGCTGTGATGGATGCTAACGACACCAACAGCAATTGTGAAACAGCAGCAAGCTCTGAAACCGCTGCTGAGAATGGCAAGGACATAGGCGTCAAGGAGATGCCTCCTGCAGCCGTGAAAAAGCCTAACAAACCGTGGTTGGCTGCAAAGCAGAGTAAGACAAAGCCTATCCCTCCGCCTATCCGTAACAGGAACAAGAAAAAACTGCAGCAGTGGATGTGGGTTGGCATCACATGCGTCATCATTTTAGTTCTTTTCTGGCTGGGAAACATCGGTGTATTCTCCAAGGTAGCCCTTAAGCATCGTGCTCCTGTGCACTAATTGGCTTCGTGTTTTTTCGATACATATTCGTAATTTTATTCCCTACTCAGATCATGTTATTTGATTAGATTATAGTTATGAAATATCAACGAGGAGCTTTTAGTTCATATACAGGTTGATAGTGAGAGAGGTTTTCTTGATTTGTATATTCTGAGGGGACCACAAACATTTAAATGGTGGAGTTGCTTGGAAACTGCCACTGGGTATACTATGATATGATTGTTTGTTTATTTGATCTCTGTCATTTCATCTTTTTTTAAGGCGACTAAACTTGCAGCTGTTATTTGCGCTAAGCACCTTATAAATTTGGTTCATTCATCGTATATGAATCTATCAATCAATCTCGTTTGTTACTACTATTTAAGCTGAACTTTGTTGTGATTTTTGTTTTACTACAAAATATTGATTTCATTGTGGAAAATTGATTTACACCTGCACTACGATAATAAGAGTCGCTATTAACAATGTTTCTATGAAGACATAACAATGTGTACAGTAATTTGAATTCAAGCAAGTTTAGATGTTCTCTTTCCTAGAGCAGGATATTACATATATATACAAGAGGTATATTATGCATACACATTGATATTCAATGGAAGAATTGGAATAAATCAAGGTTCTTGAATTCTTGTTCTGCTAACACGCCTACCTCTTGCTATGTTTTGAACCAG
Source organism: Lavandula angustifolia (assembly GCA_028984105.1). Taxonomy (NCBI): domain Eukaryota; kingdom Viridiplantae; phylum Streptophyta; class Magnoliopsida; order Lamiales; family Lamiaceae; genus Lavandula; species Lavandula angustifolia. The sequence goes on along the minus strand of CM054819.1, from coordinate 7,942,611 downwards.
GGCTTCTCCCATGCCTTCTCCAAGGCCTTCGATCAGCCCTCCGATGAACTCGATCACCACCTGGGACGCCAGTCTAGCAGCGGTTCCCAGCGCACTTGGCCTCTCCGGCGGGGGGATGCCGTTGGCTTCGAGGCCATTGATGAAGACCTTGGCACACACTGCATGGAGATGGTATTCGCACACCGTGCACCGATACATCCGCCCCGATCTCCTCTTGTTGCACTGCCCGCACGCCACTCCATTGCCAGCGGTGGTGCTCACCGCCGGCAAAAGTTTCAGTGCGTGTGGATGGGCTGGGAAGTGAACCTCCGGCAACAGCATGGCACAGCAAGGGTGCATCTGGAATGTGCAAGCCCGGCACCGGAAGGCGAACCCTTTGCTCGACTTGCCGCATACGTCGCACCTCGGCCACGACATCCCGCCTTTCGCTGCGTACAGAGTTAACTTGTGTTTGAAGGTCATGCTAATTAACGTAAATTTTGCGCATATTTTTTAGAAATTACTATCTTACCCTCCTAAAATTAGCTTTGTGGTGAGGGCAGATCTAGGTTTTATTAGTTGGAGAATTTATAATTTGTACTCCCCGTCTCACAATTCTTACTCCAAAATTTTTCGGCACGATTTTTAAAGAGATTTGTTAGTTGTGTATAAAGATGTAAAGTCATCAAATAAAATGTTTATAATAATTTACTATTTTTAGAAAATGGAGCAACAATTCGAAAAAGAAAGTGAAGAATCATATATTTAGGGGTACGGGAATAAACAATTTCATAAAGAACAAAATATTAAAATTTTAATTAATCATAGTCATATTAAAAAAATGATTTTGTGGTTGTGCCCCAAACCTGTGTTCATCAATACTTGTGGTCGAAGGTCACGCTTATTTACAGTGGATTAAGGGAGGTGGTTGAGCGTGAGGGGCACCGTGTCCCCTAAAAAACTGTAAATTTCACTACTTTTGAGAAATTACTATTTTAACCTCTTAAATTTGAACTTCCGCAACCCCAAAATTATAAAACGTAAATTTTGCCCTCCCAAAACATAAATTTTAGATCTGCCCTTTGATACCTAGATTGTTTAGGTGCAGAGTTTACACACCTGATTTAGGTTTAGCGTGGAAAATGAGCTGGTGCTGGCCGTGGAGAGGGTGGTTGTTCAAGACTGCCGGCGAGGCGGCGCAGAAGTTGTGGAGCTGGAAGTCGCACTGCTGGCACGCGAATCTCCGCCCAGCGCCGTATTCCTTGCAGCCGCCGCAGGTGAAGAGCTCCGGCAGACTAACTTGGACCAAGGGGTGTTTGGAATGGGCGTAATGCGTGATCCCTTCTCCTGAAGCCGACTGCGGTGACGCCGGAAACTCCACCGCGGCGGGCGGCGGTTGCATGGACGAAGATCTTTTCACGGTGGAAGATTTTCTTCTCATTGTGTGTGTTGGATATGGCAATGGAGGAATATTATTTATGCTGATGAAGTGGGGGCTTTATTTTCATACATGCACTAACTAAATACGTACATATTATTTCAAATGTTTTACGTATACAACAAACTCGATTAGACAATATTCTTCCGAACTCATACGTGCTTAGAAATTCGATTTTAAGACCATTTTGTCATTATGTAAAGCTCAAAATCATCATGATTTAAATGAACAATTTTTTTTTAAATTCCTTGTGTATAAATCAAATCCGAATCACTAGTGAAATAAAGCATGAACAACCAATTCTCAATTTTAACATGAACTTCAACTGTTGGCGAATTAGTGCACGAACTTTCTAATTTTTGCAATTGAAGGTATGCTCCGATCCCCAAATTTTTCGTCAATCGAATAATATTAAAATAACATCGTTTTGCTGAGCTGGACGTCTAAATGGACAAAATGGCACGTCATAAAATTAAAACAACTTCTATTTATTTGTCACACTAGATAAGTTGAAACTTCAGATGACACGTCACTATCTGGTTCTCTCTAACGTCTATTTATATTGTCAAAACGACAAATTATCGTTTGTAAAAATGAGAACGGTTAATACCATCCACGTAGGAGTCGAATTACACATTTCAGTTGCTGGAAATAACTAAGGACCAGAGCATGCCTTCAATTGTAAAAATTAAAAAAATTCATGTATTAATTGGTCACGAGTTGAAGTTCGTGATAAAATTACAAATGAATTATAATTTCTGATTTACTCTCCACGTTCTATTATAAGTGGCTCACTTCTTTTCAGCACGGAAACTAAGAAAGCTGTGTTTTTGTGGTGTATGATGTTTGCCTTTTTGATAGTTAAATTATATCCAAACATTTTTTAGTTTTTTGGGAATGAGCCACTTATAAATGAACGTTCAAAATAAGAAAGCGAGCCGGGGAGAATATTTCACTAATAACCCTTAAATTAACTTAAGTTGTTTGACCGTTATCAATCATGTTTATAGACTAGATATATACAATAAACTCCATAAAAAAATGACGACTTCTACAACTTATAGTCATCTACATATTTCTTTTAGAATTTTACAAACTCTAACTATAGTCTCACAAACTTGACAAGACAACTGCTTTGTTCTCTCAAAAAATCCTACAAAACCTTTAAATAATTATGATTTAGGAAGTAAAACATGGCCTTATTAATTAATGCCTTAACTACGTATTCTTGGGGAGAAATAATTGCAAAGCAATGGGGTCCAAAGATGCCTATGTTTGATTCTATTACATGAAGTTGGAGTGCCATAAAGCACATGTAAGAAATAAATAAGAGACACATATGTTCCAAAGTCAATATTTATCTTTATGCTCCACGAAATTAATACCTTGTAACCAATGAAATTTAATAGAATTTTGTTTATTTCTAGCTATGGATGGAAAAGAATCCAAATCTTTTTTATTCGATTTAAAGTGGAAATCCATCGAGAAAATTTTTGCAGCTTTTCTAATTTGATGTTTCAAAGCAAAGCAAAGCCAAGATTCATTGTGGGCTCATTTTAAGACCCTCATTTTCAAAACTTTGAGTTGTAAAGCTATAATACAAAAGTGAAATGAATTTTCATCATTATGTAAATGATTATTAGAAAAACTACATCTTATTTGAAAACAAAACACAAACTACATTTACATGATTATTAGAAAAGCTACATCTTATTATAATCACTTCTTATTAGAAAAGCTACATCTTATAATTATCATTTGCAGTTCAAATCGTCCAGTATTGTTTGTTAGTTTTGTTTCAACCGATGGAAATTCCGTAGGTATTGTCAATATTCACTTTTGGAACATTTGTAATATGATTATGCATTTTTGAAACAATTGTAAATGCATCTTTTAATATATAAGTGCAAGAAATCAGTCACGTACAGTGCAGGAAAATTGACGAGCAAAGTGAACACAAAATAGTAAGAAGTTAGTGCATCTTTTGATACAAAAGTGGAAGAAACGCAGAAAAAAATTGACGAGCAAAGTGAAAAAAAAACACAAACTACATTAGAGGTTGTTTGCAAATGATTATTATAAGCACTTTTTATTTGATTTTGCTTAAAGCTGAAAATAATTGCTTTTAAGCAAAAGCAACGAGTTTCTTGTATCAATAATAAAAAAACAGATATATTTGGTAGTTTAAAAAATTATGGTGCTTTAAGCGACAAAAGCATCTCAATAGATTCTTACAAAAACTGTTTAATTAAGCAATTTAGTTGTTTACTTTTAGAGAAGCTATCGCAGTAAACCGATTTTCCAAACACTAAAAAATTGTTAATGCAGTCAATAAGCATATATTTAAAATAAGCATTTGCAAACACCCCCTAAATCGAACAACACCATACCTATGTTGCACGGACACTCCGAAAAAACCCACCGTACTGTGTCGGACACGTGTCGGACACGGACACGCCCGGACACGCGCCCGACACGTGTCCGACACGGCAAAAACGAGTCCATAAATTAAAAAAAAAAAAACGAACACGTTTCCGGACACGGCGATTTGTGTGTCCGACACGGAACGGACACATTTTTTTTTGTTTTTTTTTGTTTTTGATACGTGGAACCCGCAGCCGCTACCTTCGGTGCGCACTGGGTAAACCCCGCTCCTTGTGCAGTAGCCTGCAAACCACACAGGAGAGTTCAACCACCCTAGGCTAACCATAGGGACAGGCTCCACGAAGTTGCTTCCAGTAGGATTTGAACTCAGGACCTATCGGTCCCGGACCTACCCACCTTCACCAACTTTGCCATCCCAAGGGGACAACGAACACTGTTGGATATGAGTCAGTAGATTGATACTCAACTGTTCTAAGGTTAAAAGAAATTGGGGGAAATCATAGTAGTACTATGGAATTGAAGATCCCAAAACCGAGCTGATATCAGTAGATTAGTGTGTCGATAGGATTAGCTGATGTATAGGTTAGACTTGATGTAATGCTTATTATTTTTGTCTAAGTCCTGTACGGGGTAGTTGTTGAACTGATCTTCTGCTGAAGATACTTTTCAGAACCCCACGTCATCAGTGTAATCGCTTGCACTCTTCGTCGGCGGTGATATCAAACTCGGTTGAAGATCCCGCATCGAGCCGACCGGACCTCGCAGAAGCATTCTCTACAAGCCGATGGTCATCGGTAGAAGAACCAGGTGCAAGCAGTATACCTTCGCGATCGACCAACCGACTATCGAAGCTCACTTTATCGGTCCGACGACTCGGCCCGAAGAAGACAGACTTTCAAGTATCGTATCCGATAGAAAGCGACCCAAAGACTAAAAGTCCTTTCAAATGTTCGGCGAGAAGACATACGAGGTAGTTTGAACGGTCAACTCGACACTCACCAACTACAAACCTCGACCAATGAGAAGCCGACAACGCTTACCTACTCTACACAATAAAGTTTGCTCTCATGAACAATGCATTAAGCGCCCGCCGCAACAAAGTTGAATAGTGGCCGTTTTCTTTGGACGCTTGTGACACGTGGCATCGTCGTCTCCAACGGACATATGTCACAACTCACAACTATAAATAGAGAAGGATTTGAAGATTTCGAGAAGAGGAATATACGCGAAATCAAGGGAAATCATTCAAACTCACAACGCTCTAGAACCTTCAAGCTTATCCGAGAGACGAACTAGTTTTCATAGAACACTTCTTGTAGTTCATCTCTCTAGAGCACTTTGATCCCTATCTTCTCTAGACTAAGCTCATTGCTAGATTCATAGCTTAGATCCGAAGGAGTTCACATTTAGTGAATTGTTCTTGTTGTAAGAACTCATTCTCAGTTGGAGAATATTCCCTCCCTTCTAAACTTAGGTTTGGATTGTAAAGTCGCTAAGGACTATAACTTAGAGGGAACTGTCCAGTGCACAAGTATCCCCTGCCGAGGCTTGCTCGGAATAATCAACAAGTTCTCCCGCCTTGTTCGGGACCGTGGACGTAGGATCTTGCGTATCCGAACCACGTTAAATCGCTTGTGTTCATTTCTTGTTTTATTGCATTGCATTCAACCGACTTGAAAATCATAAGTTTGCATAAAACGTATTTTATAAAGTGCACGACTAAAAGTTTTAACTTGCAAAAACGCGTTTTCAAAAGAGACGACTCCGGGCCTAACACTTATCCGCACTACGGTCTTCGACCGAGTTTCGTAATACCGACATCGCGCAGAGAAGAGCTCGAAGCCGACTCACTTTGACCCCAGTGATCGAAGGCTTACTTGGCACCGTTCATCGTTGCAAACATCGGCTTCAACCGACCTTCACCGAGAAAAAGAAACGAGCTCGGGTGTATTCACCCCCCCCCTCTACACGACTTTTCGTCTCCGGACCAACAATTGGTATCGAGCACACGGTGTTCAACCGATCGCCGGTTACGAAATCTTGGTCCTCTCGAACCGATCCCGAAAACCGTTTTCACTTGCATAAGCATCTTTTTAAGCATCCTTATACTCTTACTCTTACAATGTCTGATATGTCAGGTATTAGGATAATGCCGATGTTCTCAATAGAGAACTACACGGTATGGCGCGTACGTATGGAGGCACACCTAACGTCACTCCACGACAGCATGTCAGATGTCCTAGAGTCAGGACCGATCATTCCTATGATCGACAGCATAGTATTTGCTTCTTTGGAGGAGGCGTGGGAGCACAAACTGGTGCTAAGGTTCCCAAAGACAAATCTGCCTTCACGCCTGAAGAAAAGAAGTTGCACAACCTTGATCGAGTTGCACGTAATGCCATACTGACTACGCTCAGTGACTCACACCTCGGAAGAGTACAAGATTGCAAAACGGCGAAAGAGCTATTGGACGCCTTGGCTGTACTGAGCCATGGAACCCCTCAGATCAAAGAAAACAAGCTCGAGCTAGAACTTCGGAAGTTCGACGCCTTTGCAATGGAGCTCTATCGAAACCATTGACGAGCCGAGTGTCGGATTCACCAATCAAGTCAATGTCATCAATGGGGCCGGGAGGTCGTTCACCAACAAGGAGATGAACACCAAGATCTTGAGAGCGTTGCCCCGACGAAGTGGCTTCCATTTGCTACTTATTTACGTCGCTCCGATCTAAATGCTCTAACTCCCGATGTTATATTTTCGTAATTAAAATCGGAGGAATTCGAGCATAGCCTACCCCAAAAGTGCTTAAGCGCTCCAGTGACACACGGTTCGACCACGCCTTCAAGGCAACGATCAGCAATATACCGGAGCCAAGCCTATTTCCTCAAGCAAAGCCGTGGCCACATCGTAGCAAAGTCTTCCGAGACTTCGGGCCACGACCGGCTAGCACCGATGGCTCTCAAATATCGAGGGAAAAGGAGAGAGTCGAAAGCCGAGGAAATACAACCGAGATTCTTCCTCGGGTAAGAAAGACTATCATAAGAAAGAAGAATCTAATCCTTCTACCGAATGCGGGAAATCGGAGTCTGCGCCGGTCCGTCTAAAGACTCATTTGGTAAGAGCAAAGCAGAACATCTACCCGCTACAACCGCAAGAAGGAGGGACACTATCGATACGATTGTCCCGAACTCTCGACTGCTCAAAGAGCGGAACGGCGAGCCGGAGAGAAAGAAATTCGCCGAGAGACGACAGGCTATATAGCCGGAGAGATATCCGACAACTCAATTGAGGAGGATACATTTATGTATTCTTCGAAGATGAAGCCGCGTTCGTCGCAGTTGAGGTCGCAGAGCACGGTTCTCGATGAGTCGCCCGAATACCGTCTCGATGGCCGGAGAAGAGGCCGAGGTAAATTCTAAACGCATTATTACCTCTTCTTCACAAGCACACAAGACACGTGCTCGGTCACGAGATGATCCTCTAGATGTGGTACAAGCCTACGATGATCTGCTAGAGGAACAGATTCAGCTGAGCAGAGAGTTCAAAGCAGAACCATCCAGGAACTTGAACAGGTAAAGGCTGAGAATCAGAGACTTTCTTCTGATTGTCAGGTCTCTACTGAGTCAGTGGATCTAGTTGCGAGACTCAAGGAAGAGATTGAATCTCTCATGACTAAGTCTCGGCTTCAAGAGACTCGAGATCTCGGTTCGACCAAAGACAATTCGAGAAAGAGACCGAAATAGCCAAGCTCAGTCAGAAGCTCACAGACGTGCAGAATGACTATGACTTACTCAGAAGGAGTGACGAAGTCTGGAGAGGATTGATGACTGAACAATACCTAGGAGCGAAGGAGAAGCTTGAAAGCATGCTTAGAGCACAACGGTCAACTTACGTGAAAGAAGGTCTAGGCTATACACACGAAGCTTCTACCTCCAAAAGCTCAAGCAACCCCGGGCGATAGGTTCGTCGGAGGAAAGGTGCAAGCTGCCGACACCACACCTCGGGCGAAAAACAAACGAGAAAATAATTACACCTCGGCCGAGTAGCAACAAGCGGTGACCAAAGGTTCCGGCCCGGGACACCGCGATCAAATTCGGGGGGAATCAAGAAGGTCGGATGGGCGTAACGAGTACAAGGAGCCATCTGTATGAGCACCCGGCTCGGTACGGCTCGTACTACTATGAGCCCGGGGTCGGGAGAAGCGCTAAGACTCGGAAGAAGAAAGCTCCCTGAACCCAAAATTATCAGCAGAAAGTCGGTATCTCCAAGTCCTGTGGAGAAGAAAGGCCGATAAGGTTCGGAAGAAGAAGTCTGGAACTTCTAAGGTCCCGAGACAGATCCGGGTTCCGAAATCACCCACTAACCTGTAAGGACCCAACTGAACCAAAGGGTACCTAAAAATGCCTCGTTTTGCGCAGTGCATAAGGACCCGTGGATAGTTGACGGCGGCCGCTCGAGACACATGACTTACCGGAAGAGCTCGCCGACCAACTACGTACAAGAAGATGGTCCCGCATTGAATTCGGTGACAATTCCAAAGGCTACACAAGGGGATACGGAACGCCGAACATTGGGACCGCCACGGTTCAAGAGTAACATATGTTGAAGGACTTCAACATAATCTCCTTTCGATCGATCAATTTCGTGATAATCTTAACGAGTAATCTTTGACGCCGGTTTCGTGATATTGTTGACAAATCTACGGGGAAAACGGTGTTATCGGGTTCGCGGAGGAAGAACATCTATGTTGAAAAGCCGGAATACTGCAGTAACCCGAGGCTTGCTTGCTCGCACGGACTAAATCGGGTAACAAGTCAGTGGCTATGGCACAAGAGACTCGACCACCCGAACTTCAAAACCATGAACAAGCTTGTCAAGAACTCTAAAGTCGAGGACCGCCCAACGAATCGTTTATCAAAGACGAAATTGTGAAGCGTGCCCGAAGGGAAAGCAAACAAAGAGTAGCAATCCACCTATTCCGTCACCTTCCACCGATGGAATCCTTCGCCTCCTTCACATGGACTTATTCGGGCCGGTCTCTCCAGGTGACTATAAGAGGCAAGAAGTATGCCCTCGTCGTCATAGACGACTACTCGAGATATACTTGGGTCATCTTCATCGCCAACAAATCGATGTTCGGACCGAGTTACCTAATCTACCGAAGAAACTCAATGTGGAAAAGAACATCAAGATTAAGAAGATACGCTCGGTACGGAGGAACAGAGTTTCTAAACTCGGTAGTCAAGACATACTTGCGATAAAGAGGGAATTCAGCACGAGACATCAGTGCGCGCACCCCTCGGCAGAACGGACTTGCTTGAACGTAAGAACGAGAACTCTCAAAGAAGCAAGCAAGAACGCTCCTCGCAGATTCTCGGACTACCCTCAAAGTTTTGGGCTGATGCTACCGACACCGCCTGTTACACTCGGAATCGATCACTACCGACACAAAGAACACATGAAGACGCCATACGAACCGTGGAAAGGGAGAATTCCTTCTATTTCTCATTTTCATGTTTTCGGCTGTCCTTGCTTTATCCACAACAATGGGAAAGATCGGTTGAAGGTCTTTGATAGCAAATCTAATCAAGGAGTATTCTTAGGATACTCCCGAGTCAATAAAGCCTTCGAGTTTTTAACTATCGAACTCTTTGCGTGGAGGAAAGCCCTCATGTTGTTTTTGATGAATTTGTTACCGAGAACGGGGAAAGATACAAAGTCAAGCACCGAGGATGTCGGCAGCAAGCTACGGGATCTCGAACTAAATGACAAAGCTGAAAAGATCCAAGCATTGTTGGGATGATGAGTCGGAAGATGAAGAAATTCGGACTCGGCCCAACAAGCAATGTAGCTAACCTAGTTGATTCTATCAAACGGAATCAACAACGGGTAACTTCGGTCGATGAGGAAGCCCCCGTGGTAACCGAGACCTCTACCGAGAATATAAACTCGGGGGAACGATTAATGTTCCCGAGCTAAATGCCCCGAACCCGGAAACTCGGTAGATCCTAACCTTCTTACGAATTACTACGGTCACAAAACAAGATTACTCGAAATGCCTAATACACCTACCGACCGTGCGAAGTGGTATCGAAGAAGAAGCCCGACTCGGGCGTTCGTGGCTCGATGCTCATTCTTCGGATCTTATCATTGGAGATCCATCAGCAACTATAAGGACGAGATCAAGATTAAATCAAGGAGAAAGCTCAATTTACTCTTGTTTTACGTCTACGAAGAACCTCGATCGATAGAGGACGCACTTAAAGATGCCGATCGGGTCATTGCTATGCAAGAAGAGCTGAACCAGTTCGTCGAAATGAAGTTTGGGAGCTTGTCGACCGACCCTAGACATCAGCACGTGATTGGAACTAAGTGGGTCTTCAAGAACAAGCGAGATGAAAACAACGTCATTGTTAGAAATAAAGCTCGACTAGTTGCTAAAGGATACGATCAAGAGCGAGAGGAATTGACTTTGATGAAACATTTGCTCCGGTCGCCAGATTGGAAGCCATTCGTCTTATCCTAGCTTATGCAACACATCGGAGATTTAAGGTATATCGGATGGATGTGAAGTCGGCTTTTACGAACGGCGCATCGAAGGAAGAAGTCTACGTGGAACAACCGCCCGGCTTTCGGCGAGGACATCGAGTGTACAGACTGAGGAAAGCTCTGTATGGGTTAAAACAAGCACCCAGGGCTTGGTATGATACCCTATCAGACTTTCTACTTCATAAAGGTTTTCAAAAGGGGACAGTAGATCGCACCCTATTCAGCATAAAGTCAGAAGATGACATTCTACTGGTGCAAATCTACGTGGACGACATCATTTTCGGCTACAAAAACGAAGTCATATGTCAGCAGTTCGAGAAGATGATGAAGGAGAAATTTGAGATGTCCATGATGGGAGAGATGAATTATTTCCTTGGATTTCAAGTAAAACAATCAGCTGAAGGAATCTTCATCAATCAAGCCAAATACACTCGAGATCTTCTCAAAAGATTCGGCTGTGATTCCAGCAAACCAGTCAAGATCCCCATGAACACGAACTTTAAAATCGATCTAGACAAAGAGGGAGCTTCTGTTAACTCTACTGATTATAGAGCTATTATTGGTTCTTTACTTTATTTAACAGCTAGCCGACCGACATAACTTATCTTTGTAGGTGTATGCGCAAGATTTCGAGCGAATCCCAAGCGAAGTCATCTAGACTCGGCGAAGAAGATTCTGCGATACCTAAGAGGAACACCCGAGGCTAGGTTATGGTATCCCGCCGATGATAATCTAATATGCGACGAGTTATTTCGATGCCGATTATGCGGGATGCGGGATAGATCGAAAATCAACTTCCGGAACATGTCGGTTCCTAGGCAAAGCAAGCCGATATCGTGGTTTTCAAAGAAACAACACTCGGTAGCTACGTCCACTACCGAAGCCGAGTACATGGCTGCGAGGAAGTTGCTTGTGCCCGCATCCTTTGGCTTCGACAGCAATTGAGAGATTATGGTATAACTCGGGATGAAGTGCCCATCTACCGTGACTCTACCAAAGGCAATAGCTATAACTCGGAACCCGAGTTCTACATACCGGGATGCAAGCACGTGGACATTCGACACCACTTCATCGGAGACCATGTCGAAAAGAAGGACATCGGGATGGAGAAAATCCATACCGACAAGCAAAGGGCGATATACCGACCAAACCACTAGCCGAGAACGAGTTCGGAGAACTATCGGTTGAGCTAGGTCTGCTAGATCCTACCGAGACAAGTCGGTAGAAGCCGACTACCGATAATAATATACTTAGCAACAATGTGTATCGGTATGGAATCAGCACGACGAAGTCGAGAAAACTTAGTACAGTGACTCGGTTGGGAGATGCACACCTTGTACACAACAAGGGAGAACATGGTCATCATCACAACCATCCTCCCGATAAATGATGGTAACCGGTGATAAGTTCAGATCAAGAGGTTTGCGTAGTATCGTTACTTAATTTGTTCGAAGCATGCCGCATTTAATGCATCGGTCGCTTGCATTCGGTTGCCTAGGAGCATTTATTCCTTACCATTTATTATGTTTAAGGTTTGAGGAAAGGTCGGCGAGGACTCCTCGCCTGCGTAATTAATGCTCTCGTCGCGCATTTAATGCATGTCTTCTCCATTAGCTTTATTACGTATATCTATATTTTTGGCGGCTATTGTAATCATTCTTTTATAACATTTAATCTTAGCCGCCCCTTGATTTTGAAAGATTAAATTTGAACCGTGCGATTCAAACTGAAGATCAAACGAAATATACAAAATCTTTCATCTTCTAACAACTCCTCATTTTTCGCCATTCTTCATTTTCTCAAAGAGCTTATCTCGCAACTTTGTTTTCTTATCCAAATCTCCTAAACAACTTTGCTTTCGCATCTCTTAAAGCTCTTATACACGGTAATGTATCAGATGTCTGCTAGCAACTACTAACTTACTCTATTTTCAAGTGCTAATATGTTGTTTTGCAGATTTCAATGGCGAACGTTCAAACTCCAGACAACATTGAGGAGATTGTAGCCTCCAGGATTCTGTTTGAACCTACCTTGGCCTTCCGCCAAGTGGAGATCTCTTTCCTTGAACCCGTGTTTGACGCTTTGGAGCGTTTAGGGTTGGAGATGCTGGTTTCGAAGCACCCCCGTGCTTATCTCCCTCGACAGGTCGCTGAAGTTTATTTCAACTGGAAATCTCTAGCGTCGGGAGGAGAGGAATCGTCATTCTCTTATCAGAAGGAAGTCGATCAAGATGAGTGGGAGTCAGCTGTTCTTACCTTCGATATTCAAGATGCTCTAGCTCTCTCATTCGATCTTCCCAACTCCGACATTTCTCCGATTGGATACAAGGAGAAGGAGATCAATGCATATGTGCAGAAATTCTGTGGACGCAAGGATGTGGCGTTCAAAACAGCTTTACCGAGGAATATGTTGCTACCTCGCATGCAGAGGTCTAGCTTACGTGGTATCGCACATTCGACAAGTTCGTTGGATCATATGATCAACTTGTCCAAACCTAGGATTCGGTGATGATGGCAATAGACGATGGGGTTGAAGTGAACCGGGCCGAGTATTATACTACTCGAGATGAAGGCACGAGCTCGGAAGTTCACCACATTACCCACTGGCGAGAGGAGGATAGCCGGTGTGGGTAAACTTCTATTCGGAACAAAGATGTCTGTTCTGATAGAATGCATAGTTCAGAGGAGCTCAGCTGTTGAGAACTCAGCCTTTGAGGACTCCAAGTACTTTGACAAGAAGTCTATCAAATTCCGGACGAAAGCTGGAGCCGAGAAATCTATAGGCAAGGGACCGCTTTGAGCCTAAGAGAGCTGCGTCGCTCTGCCCCCCATCTATCCAAGTACCAAAGAAGAGGAGGTTGGCTAAGAATCGACCTGCTGAGGTCACAGTGGCTCGGCCACTTACCTTTATTGAGCAGTTCCTCCTACTCAAGAGGAGCAACTACTCGATTCGAATCTTCGGAATCGAGGGAGCGACGATCAAGGACAAAGTCCAAGTGATCAGCTACGAGGAAACAGAGTCCGACAAGAGGGAACCGTCACCCGAACCCTATCGCTGAGTGGACAACAACCGACACCACTCGTCATGCGTCTTTGCACTGAGATTCAAGAAGAGATACCGAGAAATTGCCGAGCACGCAGATCCGGTTGAAATAGCAAGTAAGGACAAGAGCTCGAGATGCTCTTAAGGTTTTCGCACTAGGACATTCTTATTGACTTTGCCAAATCCCAGCGATCACCGGATGAGCTACGACAAAGGAGCAAGAGCTCCAAGCCAAGATTGGATTCGGAGAGCCACCGGTGATGTGGCGTCTTTCGAAGATTTGAGAGCCGCAATGCTCTATTTACCGAGCTTGAGAGCTCCGATCGAAACAGCTCCGCCCCCATCTCCACCTTCGATAAAGGCGATAATGATGATCAAGATGAGGAGATGGATGGCAAACCCAAGGAAGCGGATCGGGGAGAATCTGCAGAGGGACAAACTCCCCAAGAGAAGAGCCCAACACCACCCATAATCCCATCGGGTGAGGCTACAATCGCTCCGGAAGTACAGTAGGGAGCGATTGATCTCGTTCTACGAGCGAGAGGCTCATAACTAGCTCTTATCGGATACAACCCATCGGTTCCGTGTCCTCACGTTACGTCAACGAGGGCTATCAAACGCCAAGGTGAGAAAAATCGACTCCTAGCCAAAGATGTTCATTTCAAATGGGAGAAGTACACCAAGGCTCGAACGAAGTTCTAAGTAAGTTGGCCGCCGACGTCTCAACTCCTAAAGAGGCTTCTCGGCCAAATTTCAAGGAGATAGTTGAGCGGGCCCTAAGTGCTCAAAAGGCCGATTTATCGGCCACGAGTCGGCAGTGCTTGCCGCTCGGCATAAAACTTTCTCGGAGCGGTGACTCAAGCCATGAAAACAGTTCAAGGCTTCATAGATGAGAGAAACAAGATAGCAACCACCTCTCTTCAAACGGCCATCAAGCAACAAAGTGAGGCCTTGAAAGCCATTCGTAAAAGAAATGACGAGAATCAAATGATCAAGCTCTGCTGAAACTCCGTCAGAGTCAGTCGCTCGATTGAAGAAATCTAGAGCTAATCGGGAGAAAGACTGGGAAAACTACGTAACTTAGTCGGTGATTTTGATGACACGGTTACCCGGATCAAAGATTTCATGCACAATCTGGAGCGGGGACGTAAAAGTTATCCGCACCTCCCCGGCGAATATTGCCGATGCCAAAAAGGGGGAAGATATTGTGAAAGATGAACCCGATACGGATACGGGCGACGTCCGGATCCTCGAGGGACGAGCTCGGGAGGCGAGACCCTCCTCGCCAGCAGAGCCCTCGGCCGCAGAGATTCGGGGGGAACAGGCTCCGGAGGCGGGACCACCTACTC